>JAIQCU010001082.1:0-27392 GCA_022114935.1 Leptestheria dahalacensis | reverse complement strand
ATTTACCGGGGCTTGTTTTTTCCGCCCCTATTCTCTTTTTCTTGTGCTACGTCTCATGCCTCTCACCGACTGATCCCTTACCTTTTTTGCCCTTCTCGTTTCTATTACGTGCAACCGAACGAGCAAGAAGCACTAGTAACAGGCAAAGTGCAGAGTTTAATTCACATCCAGCGCCATTTTGGTTGAGTTTGGGTAGGAAATGAAACTCTGCTTGCTCGCCTTGAAAGAACAAACTTTGCTATGGCAACTTTAAGCCTTGCTTTGAGCAATGCGCAGTGTGTATACCTCGCCCGAGTATCAGCGACAAGAGAGCGACCGTTTTAACGTTGTCTACCTTCTGTATACGACAAATAGTGCAGCCTCACCAAGTTGGAATCGATTTTTAGCAGCAAGCACCAATGCCACGAATTACCTCTGGCGTGCCTCTAAGCAACTGGTAGTGAAACATCTTGATGACCAGTCTAGTGCCATTACAAATAACGCTTATACTCGAATGGTTCTTTAGCGCATCCGTTCACTTTTGCAGACGATGTTAAAGAGAACTTGGCGAAATCCGACACGACTTGGAGGATTCACTATACAGTAGAGGTCCGTGAACGTTTTTACGAAGTTCAGTTGAACCAAGTACCCGTTTAAGACGTTTCGAAAGCACTAACCACAAACGTTATTGTGATCTGCTCCAAAATGCCGAGAAAGTGCGCAGTTGAACTTGTATCCACTTTTACGAAATCGCAGTAGTACAATGGCAATTCAGTCATCAGCGAAGAGATTATATTGTCTCCCGCAGTCTGATAATGAATACGGCAAAAGCAAACACTTCTTATGTGAAGACGAAGATCAATCTTGTCTTGTTAGCTTTTCATAGATCATTTCAAGCGCAATGCGCACAAGAATAAGATGAAACTGAAGTAGGTATTTGAGATAATTCAACAGTTTCAGAAGGGAATGCAATGTGGTGCGAAGCCCATTGTGTGATAATGGCAGGAAAGCTTTCTTCTGATTACACACAATCAGATTACAGCGGGGCCAAAAGTTGTCTAGCGATCGTGCGATGGGCTAATCCACAGTAACGCAGCTGTTGTAAGCACTGCCCGATGAGATAGTCTCTATTACCGACTTCGTATATACACACATGAGAAATCGCAGCAGAGACAAAACCTTCTATTGAATCTCTCCTCACCCGTGACAACATTTCTGACGGACACGCACACGCGCTTGCATCAGCGGGGCTTCTCCTGTCAACGCTCTTATATATCCTCAAACAATGTTCCTAGCAGTTCTCCTTCTTATCACGAGCTTTCTGCTTCAACTATAACGCTATACACTAGAATAACTAGAATATTTTATACAGATACTATTACTTATTAGCATATATCAATATGAATTCATACACACACATACATAGTAGTTATATAGAAGCTCAGTCTACTGAATATAGCACTGACAAATGCTGACACCATTAGAAATCTTCCTAGAATGTGCTCCATAAAGACGTCCGTTTTGTTCGACGCAATGGGATTGGAGGAGGTACTGAAGAGGTGATTCTAACTCACTCTATGAGCTGTAAGATATATGAGTATTACATTTCGATAACTACATTAGAGACATATAGGTTACCTTGGTCATACTTCAGCGGTAGTATCATCACAACAAGATTCAGTGGAAGTAAGACTGAATTCAAGTACACAGATACTATTCCGGCTATATCAAGTTCATTATAAACACAGCTCTTACTTGCAGGAACTGAATAGATTGCGTACTGAACAACGCACTGAACACTGTTTAAGTGATGTATATGACTTGTTATAACGAATCTGGCTGACCAACCGCGTGAAGAAACGTCAAAATTATAGTCTTAGGACTGAGCGCTCCAAGTTTATACTTTCAGCAGTGTTCGGATAACACTATAGTACAGAGCTTGTAACTGCAGCTGTTTTCCTTAGATTTACCTAGGATATGTTGATGAGTGTTAAGACGGCAGTTGAGATGTTGTAAACAGAGTCGACCAAAGCCAACTAGGATACGAGCGTAGCAAAGGTAACAAGTTTGGAAACACAGCTCTCTCAGTGTTGTTTATGAAGGTCGACACGGTCGTTCAGTAGTTTTAAGACGGCTCTGGGGTTACTGCGACATGGGACTTTCTTAAGGATTCAATTTGTGTCGAAAGTATGCCAGTACAGGCGTCAAAGTGACCACGCAGTAACTGCTGCTGCCTGTAGAGGTCTGGAGCCAAAAAAGGGGTTTGGTATGGCGGGGAATATTCAGGATTTTATTGTGGCCAAATGAACGAACCAATTTCAACGAAACTTTACTACGGTGTTAAGTACTGCCGAGTCTACATTCAGTATTTTTTTGTCTGTTATATCTTTGGAAACGTGGGTGCCATAAGCGATCAACGTTTGCGCAGCAAGAACCTTTTTCATCTGCTCTAGACTGTGCACGCAGAAAACGTTTCTGTTCGAGTTGCCAGCCCCCCTTGGGGTCCATGGCTGTGTGTTTGTGAATGACAAAACAAATGACTTGATAGATTTGTTTTACATTCGAAGGCCATGAAAGTGAGCGCCAAACGATGGCAGACGGCCATTTCGGTAAACAAGGAAAGCTGCCAACTTTTCGTCCCTATCGTCTCCTTTCAAAAACGGGACCCAAACACAAAAGGAATCCGTCCAATCAATGGCTCATACCATCAGCTCTCTCAAAGGGCTTCTTAATATCATCATACGTCCTACGCTGTGCTTCGTTCCCATTAGCTTATGGACCATATGAGATACTTAGGTTCAAACTAAGTTTTCAGACTCGTTTAAGACGCTCCCGCCCAAAACTGACAGTTAGCCGAGGGGTTCGCCAATCTGAAAATCTTCAAACACTCTATCCAAAAACCGCATACAAAGCTGAAAAATGAATCCTGAAAAAATCCCTGAAAATCTTAAAAGATTTAAACACACTCCCGTGGACTTGTGAACCCGTCTCGGACGTTCCCGCCCAAAACTGACAGTTGCCCAAAGAGTTAGTGAATCATGACTCCTGGGTCCATTTTTAGACAGACACGACAAACTAAGGCTGCCGTTTGAAGAAGAAGAAGAAATTCCACGTCTGATGGGCGAGAGAGGGGGAAAAAAACGAGTCGGGAAAGCTGAAAATCAAAAATGGCGGCGCCTGGGAATGGCCTAGAGCCTTGAAGAATGCCCTCAACCTATTCGTCGATTTCTGTACAACCATGTATTACAATTACTGTTTTGCCCAGGAGCCGCCGTGTAAAGCTTTGGCAAATGAACCAAAAGAGATCAGAACTAAGCCATGGAAAACCGCCTACTTGCATTACCAATTAGCTAGTTTGACTTTGTTCAAAACTGCGGTACATATATAGCTGCTAGTATCATTATATGTTATAGTATTAGTATTACTACTAGTTATTAGCAAAAGATAAGTATTTACAGTATTATGTACAGTAGTATTATGATATACGATGCGTGTGACGCACTATTTGCTGTACAGTTGCAGGAAGATGATCAAGTATAGATTAAGCGATGGTATGCTGCGAAAGTTATTTGATCATTGATCCATTTGCCAAGCACGCATGCATTAAAACCATGTTCTAGTAGCCACAGAACAAAGCGCACGCGATGCTCTATAATGCCCGCTGCACTTTTTTTTTCTTCAATCGTAATATAGTTTACTGTCAAATGGCCGATAACTGCACGTAAAAGCAAACTTCACCATGCTGTTAAAACAATTAACTGGAAAATAATATCATCATCATTATCTGTGGTTTCTAATAATAAGATCAAAGTCATTATCAATCTGTAACAGTAATAGTTGCAGTAAACTTTTAAGTATCACTCTGTGCTCCAACGTAAGTGCCAGTTTGCAACCTCGAAAGGATGTGTAAATACTTTCTCCAAGTCCGGTGCGCAGTTTGTCAATCCTTTGATCTTATAGTTATGTTACATACGAATGAAAAGAACTGTCCCAACCGTTCAACAATAGAACTTGATGAAATCTTACATTAAGTCCTGGAAGATACAACTGAAGAAAACCTGTATAACCTCTCATCCAGTATTATAGCATCCTTCGATTACACGTCAACCTATAACTGAGGACAACTTTTGGAACTGTATCCTTATATGTTGAGATGATTTTTCTTACCGAGTGTTATATATAGATTTACCATATTAGTATAGTGGTTCATACTTTGCTTAAGATGATAAAACTATGACGTCGTATGCAAAGATTCTATGAAGGCAAAATGCGAGTTTCCCACCCCCTTGGAGGGACTTTGTATAGAGAAAAGCATAGAGCAAGTCTGCTTGGGTGTGAGATCAATAACAGGAGTTTCTGATTTGTCGCTTCGTGTAATTTTTTCCTGCCCTCTCCCTCCAAAAGCAAGTCTCACATGATCTGACTTTTTTCAGTACCATATAGGTTTGCTGATTCCATCAAGATTCACATTTGGCACACTTGCCAGTTGGAGGATCATATTGACCTATTCATTTACTATTTATATTATTATATCTATCTTAATTCTACTAATCCCCTCTAAAGTAATTATAACTGTATTAAATTCTATCTATTTTGATATTACTATTACTATCTATACTATATTGTATATTGACCCGCTGTTCAGACGGTCCGCAGCCGATGAAACATTCAATAGCGAGACATTTTTCACTGCAGTTTAAAGGTAATGCTTTCACAGGCCACTGACAAGGTTACTCAGCGTTGTAAATTATCAAGTCATTTGTGCGGGTAACGCAGCAGATAAAAAGAAGCTTCCACCAGAGCATTACAAGTTCATAATTCGCAGATGGCTGGACCCGAGTTACGCGAGGGAAAAGAAAGAAGGAATCCAAATAACCACCCAGATTTCGGATAGTGTTTTTATCCTCGAGCATGGCAACAGTGTCATCAAAAGAGTAATCTTTAAGATTTTATTTTGCCCAAACTAACAAGCTGATTTAAATGAAACTTTACGAGTGTGTTAAGTGCCATTGGTTCTACACTCAGTATTTTTTGGGTTGCTACACCTTTGAAAGTGTGGGAGCAATCGGCAATCAAGTTTCCCCCCGCAAGAAGCAAGAACCCCCTGTTTTTTTGTTTGTTTGTTTTGCTCTGGACTGTACGATATCTGGGCGTGTGTTGAAAGGATATTGCTGGAAAGATAACAAAACGGCTTGATTCACTCATACTTGTCGGCTATTAGTCAGGGAAATTGATCTGATCTGCGAGTTAGTGTCGTAGAAAAATAATGGCAGCCAGCCCAGTACGCCATCTCGTCACCCGTGTGCTGAGCGACGACGGTAACGCAACACGCCGTTCGTTTACTGAAGTAAACTAAGACGCTAAACCAAACTTGTAGTAAAAATCGCCTTTTTTATCTCATGTGTTACATTGCCATACTGAGCTGCGCCTATTTGCCTCTTAAAAGACACATTCGGTATCCTCGAGGGTCCCATTACAGAACGCGAGTCAAATCAGCTGCGACGAACCCCCTGTTGGTGAAAACAAGAACTAAAAGTACTGCCTCCTGACGTATCAAGAAAGGGATCGCTCCAAATTATCACATCGAATATCACTATAACTATTTGTTTGATTCTCCTGAAAATTTGCAGCTAGCTTCCAGTAGATAAGGCGATATTTCAAACAAATTTTCGTGGTTATACAGGCAAAGTCTGAAAAGATACAAGCAAATCATTTGAGGCCCTTACTTTGTGCGGGTCCTTTTTCAATGTGATAGACCGTATATAGGTGTGATTGTAACCTTAATCGTTACTTGGATTAATTATTATTACTTAAACTGCATTAAATCATGACTTTCAGTATAAATTTAGCGTTTGAATTCACTAAGAAAGCTGAAAACTGCAACGAGAAGCCAACTTCCAAACGAAGCGTTTACGGAGCTAAGTCGGATTCACCACGGAAGATTCAAATTTGAGGAAATGATGTTCGAACATTGCGTGATACTGGTAAAAACACGCCATGAGATTGCTTAAACCATGTTAACGCGACATTTTTTTTGCTGGGTTTCAGGAGGTTTTTTTTATAGTCTGCAGGAACATCGACATTTTAGACGCACCACCTGAAGACTTCGTGTTCAAAATCGATAACAGGAGCCAACGATCAAGTTCTTCATCCCATTTCTTCGTCGTACATATGTCACAGTATGTTATAGAATAATATACGCGCGGGGCTATACTGCCCAAAATGTGGGCGGTTTCATTAACATCGGTTTTAACCTACCATTTTAAGTTCTCGTGACAACTCAGAAGTATGATGATAGCAAACAGCACTATACGCAGCTAGTGTTGATTAACGAGTGTATTGCAGAACAAATGAATTGACGAACATATAAATAATACGGAAGTCTTGTAGTTTCAGATGCAGGAGATGCGGGTCTAGAACGAGATGCAAACGAACTGACTGCAGTCTTTTTCCAGAGCGGTAAAAGGGATCTTGTTGGGTGTAAGTTGATCGCTTATGGCACCCACGTTTTCACAGATATAACAACCGAAAAAATACTGAATGTAGAACTGGTATAGTACTACATAGTGATTAAAGTTTCATTTAAATGGGGCTGTTAGTTTTGCCAGGATAAATTTCTAAAATTTCCTACCATTCGAATGTATGTATGCGATTCTATTGACGAACCGGAATACCATTGCAATCATTGCAGCTTGTATGCAACTAAGGATGTAATGGGCACTAACTTCATAAACGTCGTCTTCTTGGCGTACGGTCCACCGTTTCCAATCCATACAGCTGTTCTCGCAGGTACCTGAATGGAATGCAACTCATATTTAACAACTGTCTTCAATTATATTAACCGTAGGGGCTGGCCTATATATCCACTTTGATTGTCTTGTTGAATCAATTGTCTATTAATATGTTCCCACAGTTTTACCGATTTTGCTTTTTAACTTTAGCCAGTCTTTCTTCCATCTCCGTCTTCTTCCTGGCCCACTGGTATCTTTCATCCAGGAGTCTAGTATGACATTTAAAGACAGCCTGCGTCTTCTCCGTATCCTGTCTCTAAGATACACAGATCTTTAGATTCGGTGCAATTTCCACTTGACAGTCTTTAAAACCTTTACGTGCAACTGCAGAAGTCTTAGACGTCTGTGCTCTTGCCTCGTCCTGTTTGTCCACTGCTGTATGCCCTTGCTATGGTCGGTGCAGATTTTCTTCAACAGCAGATTGTCATCGGCCAAGGATTTTGAAAACAGGATCAGGTTTTCTAAAGAAGAAACAGTCTGCTGTAACTCTCGGTTGAGGTCCGCATTTTTCCTCTGGTACTCGGCGATAAGACAAGCTCGCTTTCTGTATAGAAAAACAGCAAATAAGATCAACGGGCAATCCACAGAATAACACTGCAACCAGAAATGTCACCGTCGGTAGGATAATTACCTTGATACTTTTTTCGAGTCAGATAGAAGAATTCTAGTTTCTCTGAGTTGATTTTTTAGAATTTCATTCTCGCTCTCCAGATCTTCGACGCGTCGTTTACTTCTAGATAGCGATGCTGACAATCGCCCAAGTTCGTCTTCATACTTTAATTTAAGTAGCTCGAGCAACCTGTATGCCAAAATTGGAAATCGGGTTGAAAAAGAAGACACGACATAACAGTTCAGTCGCTTTGTTTGGTGAACATACCTGCGGCATTCACTAACAACTTCGCAGTGATCAGCATAAGCGATGTACTTTTTAACGCTGCCCATCTTTACCTCACGAATCAACTTATTATGAGTTAAGATGAGTCAATGAAGTTAATATGAGTCAATGAAGTTAATATGAGACTACTCTTATATCGTGATGAGACAAACTAAAACCGGCCAAACGAAAAGAAGATTTGCGTTTGTTTATTTACCGTCACCGTGACAGCAAAAGAAACATTGCCAGATCAGTAAATGGAATATGGTTAACATTGAGCTATTTAAATTTAACTATAGTTAAAATTCAGAGACACTTATTAATACCTGTTTTAATGAAATACGTTAACCATGAAGTGTTTAGAAAATAGTTTTTAATAATTCAAAGCCATACGCATACGACAGCCACCGACATGGCTTTGTAACTGTAGTTCATGAAATTCATACTAATATATAATAATAACATTTGCTAGTTAATGATAATAATAGTAATAATAATAGTAATAAATAATGATAACAAAAAATTCCAATGAATGATAATAATAAAAATGGCAGCAATCATAATACTAATAAATAGTGATGCTAATGGTAAAATTAGTTATAACTAATTTGCTAACTGACAATATTGTATTACGAATAACTTGCAGTTAAGGAAAATTCGGATATTTTCTTATATATTTAAGATGAACTGGCAACGGTGCATTGCGAAAGAAGTTCATGAAGAAGGTTTATAAACACTGAGTCGCCATTTTGTTGTTACAGACAACACCAGAAGCGTCCGCTGTGAGGACGCGTGAAAGCTGAGTTGATTTTGTATTTTCGCTTCGTCTATTTTACTCGTTCTCTAAAGTACAATGGGTTGTGACGGTGGAACAATCCCGAAGCGAGACGAGTTGGTGAAGACCAGAAAGAAGCCGGAACAAGTAAGTACAATTAATTAGTTTTAACAGACAAATTTAAGGTTCAGTCCTTGAGCTGAGGTGTCATTGAAGTTAAGCATAAGCTGTGCATACTATTGTGGTTTGGCGGCATAATTTGATAATTGTCCATTTGTATTGCAGAAAGACAAAGATGCAGAGATGTACTGCAAGTGGAGGCTGTGCTCTGTGACCCAGGAAGATTTACGATCACCGGTCGTCGCCTGCGAGCTCGGACGTCTATACAACAAGGAAGCGCTGCTTGAAGTGCTTATCGATAAAAGTAAGATGATCGAGAAAGCGCAGCACATCAGGACCTTGAAGGATGTCAAACAGCTGAACTTGACGCCAAATCCTGCTCACAAGAAGGGTGCCAACCTCGGAGATACCTACGTCGATCACCGTATCTCGGAGTTCATCTGCCCTGTCATTGGTTTGGAAATGAATGGGAAATTCAGGTTCTGCTATATCTGGAGCTGTGGCTGCGTCATGTCGGAGCGGGCTCTGAAAGAGATCAAGACGACAGTTTGTCACAAGGTACTATCTAACAATTAGTACTTTAAGTATGTGTTTCTAACATGCTGTTATGTTTAGTGTCAAAAACCGTTTGACGAGGAAGATGTTATCACGTTGAATCCCTCGGACGACGAACTGGACGCTGTTACCGCCAAAATGGAAACACGCCGGGCGAAGAACAAGAAGGCCAAAGCAGTTAAACGGACTATTGAGAAAGAGAAAACGGGAACCACAGAGGTGAAGAAGCCGAAGGTGGACGGAACGAACGGTCCGTCGACCAGCAAACCTCTAGCCAAGGACCAGAAAATTTCGAAGTTGGAAGACCCAGCTTTGCAGAAAGTTAAATCGTCCTACACGGCGTCAAAGGACCCTAATGCCAGTGAGGTTTTCAAATCTATATTCACCTCGCATGACACTGCTAAGAGACAACAGAAGGCCCACTGGGTTACGTTCAACCCTTTTTATAACTAAATTGTAATTTCTTGTATTACGCAAAAATATGCCGTATCAATAAATGTTTTGAATTAAAGAACACGCTTATTATTATTCCACTGTTGGTTCTCAATGATGGAACAGATACGGGACAATCCGCAATGCTGTTACTTTTCTTGCTTTTAATTTCGTAATAAAGGGAACGTGCTTGTCGGTGATAATATTTTCCAACGATTAGAGTAGCAGTTTCAGATATGAAAGGTTATCGCACGTCTAGTGTTTTTCGATTTCTCGCCTCGTTTATAATGTTATATCTTGAGAGATCCTGTGTTACAGAACTAACGTCTGTTTCTTCCGTAACGATTTGAATAAAGCTGAGAAAATGAATTTGTCCAACAATTTCACAAAAACCTTGTTTTATTTCTTTTCGTCTTTGACACAAATGCAGCAACTAACACCAAACTACTGCAGTGTACAAACCTAAGACAGCAAAATCTACTACAGTACGATACGATAGCTATAGACGTCATCCAAACACTACACACCTAAACTAACCTAGGTCTAACAGAGAAGCCAACGTCAGCTACTACATTCTATAACACTGACATCACAAGTCATAGGAGCGGCTAGTCAGCGGCGCTTCTTCTTCTCCAGAAGCTCCAGGACATCCTGACCAACATCGGCGTCGAAGTGGGCAGTCAACCCCTCGTGAGTGCGAGAAGTTTCGGCGATACTGATGGTGGCCACAATCAGCATTACCAGAAGAACACAGCCGAAACCAATCATGATTCCGCGATAGCAACGGCCGGCGGAAAAGTGCGGTTAACTTTTGATGTACTCGGAAGTGAGGGAAGAGATTCAACCTTCCTCTGCAATACCAGGCCCTATTTCACGAAACAAAAAACGTTGAGCTTCTTATTCGATATATACTACGTATTAACCCAATGATGATCGCCTGATTATATTACTTAATATCCTTCACTAACACTCGTATACTTTACATGTACATTTACATACTCGTACTTTAAGTGACAGGTAAAAGAGTAAAGGTGATTTACCAGGTCCGGGTCCTCTTGTGTAAGCGCTGACGAAGAAGATGTTACCAAAGAGAGAGAATTTGACCCCTCTCACAGATGATCCGGCTCGGTTAAAGTCCCAGTTCAGCAGGATATCTAGTATCGACGACGTGGTCGAAGTAGGGCCCTTTGGATGGCCCCTGAACGTTTTACGAAGATAAATTTCAGCAACTTCCCAATCGTTCTTACTTAAGCGGACTGTTTGAAACTTGTTAAAAGTTTCAAACGTCTGAAGTGCGTCTGAATTTGACGAGGGAAGGAAGAGAAGCGATGGTCAACAAGCACGTCGCTCGTTCAGCACTCGGCAGCAGTTGCTTCTGGACTGATGGTTTGTGCAAAAGGCGCATTGCTTATATACTGTTTTGCGTCTACCTTCGAGAAAGTTCGCTCTGCGAGGGGGAGGAGGGTGAAAGGGTTTGCACAGTACTAGATAATACTTCGCGGAAACGCCGGTAAATATCCGATTCGCTGGAATCTCCATTAAGCGGTAATCCTGCCTAGCGAGAACTTAACGTGACCTGGATTGGGGTTCTACCTCTTCCTCGAAAACCGCAATCTGTTGCGACCTGTTTAGCAATGTTTCGGTTGTTTCAGAAACCTTCAAGGTCGGATCAAGGTCAAACGGGGGTTAAGCGGAACATCCCCCCTTCCTCGTTTTCTTGAAATTATTTTGTTGCTATGCGCCAAGGAGACTCCGACCATAAGAGGGGTCTAGAACTCTCTCCCGTCAACCAGAATTGTTTCTTTACCAAACTGCGAACAGTTTGGTAAACCGTCCGAAAGATTCTCTGTTTACGTCCGCTGGGATTTTTAAGGTGAACTTTGGATAGAATCTAAAAAGGTTCCTCCAAGATTCCAAAATTGGTTCGAAGTAGCGAACCCAGTTATGAATGGAATAGCTGGAAAGCCCCTTTCTCGGAAGCGTTGTGCGTAGTTGTCTGGCAGTTAGGTTCGCGGAAATGGGGTGACTTTTCGGCGCGTTGAAACGAAACGTCAACGTTGGTCCTCACATGCTGGGGAGTACCGTACTGTACACGTATGTTTACTTTCCCTCTAGACTTTCCCTGTAACGCATAATGAACTAGTAAAGAATCTAGTAGAACACGTAGATAGATTATATGATGATCCGAATCAGTATGATTGGCATAAGTTATGATGTAAGGCTATAATCGTGACCAAATCTCGGAATCTCCGTTCATCTCGCAGTAAAAATCAATGAATCTTGGGTGAAATATGGGTATCTTAGTTGCAGTTCTCTGAAAGCTTCCCAAGATCCAACTTGCGAACCCGAGTTGCGAAACCCGTGATTGTGTCGCAAGAACAGATGACGACACTTAAGTGACGGAAAAGTGAGTTGACAAGAAGTGGAACTTGCTGTTTGCGTCATTCTGCAAAGTTTATAAGCAACGCGACAAGTTAAACAGATTATACTTTGTTAACCTTTTGAATTTAGCTTACATCAAATTACTGATATGCGACTCCTTTTTCTGTTGATTATGGTTGTTGGACATTACCCAGGTTCCGTCTCGTTAGTCGACGAATCCAGAATTCAAACCCATATCCGAAGATTACACAGTCTTGAGTTGAGTTGAATTGGTTTGTTTGCGGTGCTGTGAAGAATCCAGAATTCAAACCCATATCCGAAGATTACACAGTCTTGTCTGAACTACAACATCCGATGGAACGTCGTTCTTGTTTCTGCCGCTAGATGGCGTGAACGGTTTATAAACAAAGGCCCACATGCTGCAAACTGATCGACAGGGGCAATGAACGTCCCCAAGATTTCCCGAGTTGTTCCCGCGGTCTTGGCTAAGCTTCCCCCTCACGGGTTGAAAAGCCCTAAGCGCGTATTATGAACTCAGCGCTTTCTTTTCTTATCCCAGTCTTAAAACATGACTTGGCATTCATCATATTTCACTGAAATGCGTATCTCTCTCAAGGTCCTGTGCACGTTGGAGAACTTAGTCTCGAGAGAGTAAAGACCTCTTACTACTTCTTACAGTAAAAGAAAAAGCTACTGAAACCGAACGAGAAGAAACGGTGGCAAATTTGACTCATTTTCAGCGCCAGCGTTTGTTGTAGGAAAAATGTTTTTACGAACCTGTCATGAGCTGACATAACTGCTTTGCTGAGGGTTTTATAACTGTGAACTTCCAGTACCTAAGATCCTCATGATGTGCTGATTCTCATGTAGTTCAGGGAACTTTCAAGATGTAATTGGACGAGCCTCCAGTTTGTCAACTGGGTAGATAGTTACAAGTTGTCCGGAAGATACTCGGCAATGAATATGACGACTTCATTTTAACACTGCCCGAAATTTTGGGGCGTTTTCTTCAAGTTATTTTAACGGAACAAGTACTGGAAGTTGTCCAGTAAGTAAAGGACGACATTGTGTTCTTTGGTGTTTAACAATCCGAGGCTTGATATTGGTTTTATAGACATGAGTCGTTGCATTGGAATGTTAATTAGCAGTTGAAGAGCCAATGTACGTGGTGAAAAAGAGAAGCGATTCATTGGCCTTTTATTCGCTAACGAAGAAAGAGTGAACCGACAACAAGTTAATTAACCATTCGGCCGGACCCAAGCAAAGGGGTTAACGACATTTCACACTCACGTATCGAGACACCGTAACATTCTTCTTCCCGTTCGCGTGACCGTTTCAAATGTTTCACAGAAATCGTCCCAGTGGCTACTGAATCTGTGTGAAATTGAGCGGCGTAATTTGATTCACCAACCGATTTCAGCTTGGGATTTCGAGTTTGAAGATTTGAGCTTAAAGTTGAATTTAGTTACGTTTCCGATTCAAACGTTCTAGTACTGCTTAATGATACGTGAATACTAGATCTATATAGTTTAAAACATCATGTTGGTGTCGAAACAACAATATGTAGATGCTTTAATGTTCTACTAGATCATTTGGAAGTAGCACTTTGATTTCTTGTTAATCCTTTGACAATCAGTTGTCATTAAACGATCGTACTGCAAAGAGATCTTATAATCAAAGCTCTTAAGTTTAACATATAACGATCATTACATTAAGCTGTTAAGCTTCAAAAGGTCAGGTGCCTTTTTGCCCCACATATTTCATCCGGAAAATTAGTTGGTGAAACTTGCACGAGCCGTTAATAACTGTATACTGAAGTTGTCTCAGTCACTTATCGAATCACGAGTGTCATTTGAATTTGTAAATCGACACTTAATGAATCCATATTGTAAAGTAACGCTATACAACGTGTACGAGTGCGTATAGCGTTTCTTTCGTCGATATGGGTCGATGTTCAATCTCGTACACAACATTCGTATTGTTTGATTGAATAACCCTAGGATAGTTTGCGGTACTACGGACCTTGCGCGGTTGTCACGTGACCGACTGTCAAATCGTACACGCCGTGTCGCCGATCAAAAACGAGACGAAGACAGCGTCCGAGTTCAGTCGCTCGACAGAACTTGCAACGTGCGCGCCGAGATCCGTAGATTGTCCCTTAAACAGCACGTAAGATTATACCAATTAGCCAAACTTGATCTAGTTTCAAGTTAAATTAGAATCCAACTTAGTAAGTTTAACTTTATCCGCATATGTCACTCATTTGTAATATACCCTAGTTGAAATATTGTGTGATTTCGTTCATTATTACCATCATGCAGTTAAAACTTCCGTTTACTGAATGCTAATTAAACTAAAAACGCACATTAACTATCACATTACGTCAAATGAATAAAACTGTAGCCTACTTTCCAGTAGCATTATCCTGAATGATAATGACTTTACTAATGATTGTTAACTGTATTTCTGTAGTAAACAAATAGTTTGGATTACTTACATCGTAGTGTTTTGCAAAATGCGAAGTGTAGTCTGCTACAACGCATATTTAAATGATAGACATAGCGTTTGGATTAAGGATATAACTTTAAATGTTATCCTCCTCTGCGACTAACTGTAATCCGATTATGTTTAGACTCGTAGTACGAAGTATCACCAAGATGACGTTATAGCGTTTGTCTTGTAAGAAATCTCTGACCTATAACCTTAACCACGGTCCCGTGAGTTTCATCGTTGCACGCGCACAGCCTTTTCACTAACCGTTAAGTCAGTCTTCCTTATTGTAGCGTAGGCAAAAATCCTTTCAACAGCGAGTTCTCAACTGGTACATTTGGGTTAGTTACTTGGAAATAGTGGTTTCTGCCTTTGTCGTTTTATTGAAGTTGTCATGTCTGGGTAAATAATTGTATCTGGTATTGACAGGTTTGGCGACAACATGGAGTGGAGCGTTTTGGAACTCTTTTTCCTTTTCAGCGTAAGTATTTATGGTTGAAATTGGAACTTACCTGTACGTAACCTTACGTTGACACGTCAATGTTTGGTATTGCAGAAGTATAGAATCAATTTTAGCATACTGAATGTAGTCAGTTTGATTGCAATCATTTCATTAATAAACGAGCGAACAGTTGAGATAATCTAATAGATACAGATTGGTTTACAACAAAGAATGCTGTGCACAGTTTTCATTTCTTGCCCTTGACAGAGGGGGATGTGTCTAGTTTTAGCCATTCTAAATCCAAGGTTAATTAATTTCTTTCAGCTATTGACAGAAGGGACCAGTGAAAAGATCATCTCACTGAAAAGAAAAGTCAGTAATAACAACTGGGTAGACAGAGGACAAGAGACGGCGCTGCTGCTTGGAGATTCGTGCGCGTCGTCTGCTTCATGTCAACACGGCATACCTGAGAGTGTTTGTTTACACGGCGTCTGCACGTGTCAACCGTACCATGTGGCCGTCAACGCTACCACGTGCTTACCAAGTAAAAGTCACTTTGATTCTAATTTGTTATAAAACCTTGTAGGACTTAATGAATCCAAACATCCGAATCGGTGATCCGTTTAAGTATTTAGATGATTGGCTATATCCTAGGGCCAAGTATAACTATGATTACATATAAGGTTTTACTGGGTAAAGTACTGTTTATTATAGGGATGTCAAGTGGCTCGACTCAAGTCGAGTCCAGTCGACTCGACTAGGTCCTCTCTGTTAATGACTCGACTCGTACCTTCGAAAGCAGACTAACTGGACTTGAGATTTTACTTTACTTACCGACTCGATCGAGTTGGCCTAACTGACTCGACTCGACATAGGCCTGCATATCATCGACTTTGACCCGACTCAACTCAACTCGTGATTTTGCAAGTCAACGAACTTCGGCTCAACTTTTCGACTTGAGCCAAGTTGGCCTAATTGACTCGGCTCAATGTTGGCCTGCGTATCGTCGACTTTGACTCCGCCCGACTCGTGCCCAAGTCGAGTATGTCGAGTCGTTGACATCACTAGTTTATTATACAATTAAAGCTTATCAATGTAAACAGTAAACTTGAAACTGCCGTTATTTCTAGGTTAGGATAGGTTAGATTAGGCTGCGTTCCACAAGCCTTTTGTGTAGTTATCGTCGTGTCGCAGAAACTGTAGCCTCTCGTTATTTAAAAGAGCGAATAAATCTTGTATATTATTCAATCATAACCATTTACTTATTTTACAAGCTATCAAGGAAATAACAGATTTGTTTTGAATTTCTGTTGTGTAGCCTCCCTACTAGGATTTGAATGCACGACTGATGCGCAGTGTTCCGTGCGAGTAGCGGGCAGCGGTTGCATTGACGGCATCTGCTACTGCAGCCGTGGTTTTGTACCACACAGAAGACATCTCTGTTTACCAGGTATAACTTTTCACTATGTTGTGAAGCTAAATTTCCACTGGTACTCAAATGTTTGTTTATGAATTATGCCTATTAGCATTCATCTGAATGTATGACCCGAACAACAACCAGCATTTCCGCTTAGTCGTGGTTCTTCAATGGGTATATTGAGAACAAAACGAATTTATACCGTGTTGTTTGTAGCGTCATCACTCGGCGAGAAATGCTTCAGCGACGAACACTGCCAGCTCGGGGACGAACACTCGTACTGCAAGTTCATCATCCCGAAAGTGGTCGGACGTTGTCACTGCAAGCCGTCGACGCAGCACGTTGGTCGGAGATGTGTGAAACCCAAATTAGGTATCTCGATTTCCCTGGAAGTCGTATCAATACTTGGGACAGAAATTTGGTTAAAGTGTTAAAATGGAATTCAGTAATTAGAATAGATGTATATATTAGCGATCTATTTAGCACGTTATGGCTCCATTGCTTGAAGTTCTAGCTAAAAAGGATAAGCTAATTTGAAGCCGTACAGTTCTAGGATCGCCTTGCGAGACGTCGTCCGAGTGCCAGGCGCGCATCAAGAACTCGGTGTGCCGTAACTCGACCTGTTCCTGCGATGTGGGATTCATCGGAGGTTTGATCAGGGACCGGTGTATTCCTACAAGGAAAGGTACCAACGAGTGTCCATACCAACGCCATCTATCGGTCTAACTTTAAATCAACCAGCTTATCTTCAGCATGAAATAGAAACAGCCTATAGTAATATTTCTGACTCGGTGATTTTCCAACTGGAATTGTGAGATATGTGAAAAGGTCGGAAGAGTAAGCGATGAACCTGAACTGGATTTTCTCACACAGGCATGGAGGATAGGTCGATGACGGAGAGCGTTTCTTTGGGTCTGCCCTGCTCCACGTGGGCTCAGTGCCAAGCTGCTGACCCTAATTCGGCCTGTCTCAACGGAGTATGCAGCTGCTTAATTGGCCTTCCCTCGAGGTGCAGCAGCAACAGCACCGGTTGCCATCCGCAGACTTTTCAGGTAAATCTCCTCCGCCAGGGGGCATTAGGCAATCTCGAGCGTAACTAGAGCGAAACGAATTCCTCAACTGGAAAATATCACCAAAGTATTAGCTGGGTAGCCAGTTAACTTACTAACTAACTAGTTAAGCTGTCTAACTTGCTAACTCGTTTACTAATCAATCAACTTTTGAAGTAACCACGTTCAGTCTGGAGCAATCCTTTACATTTTAGGATTTTATTTTGGTAAAACTAATCAACCGATTTTCACGAAACTTGACGAGTACATTGTGCACTACTGGTCCTACACTCGGTATTTTTTGCGCTGCTATATCTTTAAAACGGATAGTAGTAAGAGGTAGTAAGTAGTAAGGGTAATAATAGACTGTACATGATGGGTAGCTGGGAAAAGTAGATGATGAGATGAATGATTTTTTTTGTATATTTTCGATTTGGGAAATCAGTGCCGTTCGTCGGGCAAGTGCATCAGTCGGAGTTTCGTCTGCAATGGAATCGAGGACTGCGACGACGGGTCGGACGAGGACTGCTCGCGACCGGACAACTCCTGTCCCACGGGGAGCTTCAGCTGTGGCAGCTCGCTGTGCATTTCCACACTCTACGTGTGCGACGGTCAAGACCACTGTCCAAACGGAGAAGACGAGAAACGGTGCAACGTGACGTCGGACCAACGTAAACATCTAGAGCTAATCTTCTAGCTTAATCTAGAGCTAAATCTAATCTTATTTAGTAATCGGTTGAAGAATAACCTCGGTTACGTGATTAAGTCGATTCTAATTCAGCTTCTAAGCACAAGTAGATGGTGATTGATGTAGTAAGGGATGGAGTAGTATTATGTAAAATAGTAACAGGATGATGATAGTATGTAAATAGAATAGTAGATGAAAGAATAGTAAAAGTAGATGATGATAGATGGTAGATAAGGAATGGCAGAAACGGAAGTACCAGGTTGACTAGTGAAAATCTTTGACTTTTATCCCTGACGCGTTATTTTGAATATTACTTTAGTGTAATAACATTAAGTTTTAAAGATTTTAAACCAAATTTTTACTGAAACAGGTTGTCCAGGAGACGGGTTCCGCTGCTCAGACGGAAGATGCGTTCCAGGACACTCATTCTGCAACGGGATCGTCGACTGTTCCGACGGATCCGACGAGCCGGAAGACGCCTGCAAACGCGAATTCAAAACGGCCGAGGAGAGCCACTGCCCGTTTCGCTGCCGCAACGGCCGCTGCCGCTCGACGGCGGTCCTCTGCAGCGGAATGGACGGCTGCGGTGACCGGAGCGACGAAAGCCAGTGCAGCGTTTGTCGTACGGACTTTTCTCTTGATTTTTTTAAAAAAAACTTACACTATTTAAATTAATCCGTGTTAAATTCAATTCTCGTAGGATGTCCGTCTGTGAGCGCTTTACTACTCTGAAGTCTTCTTCGCCGTCCTGAATCCATTCGACAAAAACTAAATTGAAATAAAACCATCATATCTTCTCGTCATTTTCAGCTGTAACTTCCATGCGTGGACATTAAACACAACCCGGGGGAATCTCAGAATTAAAAAAAAAAAATAAATAACAAGAATTTGGTAAACACAGAAGTTGATGGACATTCTCCAGGTGTCAGTTTTTACTTTGTGTAGAGCATTTTCCGTCAGAAAGGTCAGCAAGAGGATCAGCCAAAGACCGTCCTAGGTCACGACCTTGCAAATCTTTTGAATGAAATAACCGTCATCGATCCCGCCTGAATAGCTGCAAATGGTAGGTTGACCTTTGACCCATGAGTTTTTTAAAACAAGGAAGAAAGACGGACTTGAGTGTAAAAGCCATGCGAAAGAAAAACGAGTTGGAACGACCACATTGGCGGGAATCGGGATTACGAGTCTTGACTCCAGTCCACGGTGCTCGTCCAGCCGCCGGTTGGTTTCCGGTTTCCGCCTACGCGCACCAGGATTATCCAGCGGAGCCCCAACGGTAAACATCTACGAGGTACGCAATTTCTATGGCCAATGGTGTCGAGCATGTTATCGAGGAACTGATTTTGATACCCCGGACCGTTTTTAGACGGTCGTCCAGAATGCCGAACGTGTGACTGATTTTCTAAGACGGGCGGATTGAAAAATATTAAAAAATTTTGAGCGATTTTTATATTTAATTTAATTAGCCCTTAATGACGTGGTTTATAGACTTTGAATTCAAGTCCAAATTAGTTCAAGTAAATAAATTATATCACCTGGTACTCCTGTATCTATCTATCCAGTATCTGTCTATCTACAATCGTCTATCAGATCTATCAAGCACCTAAACTAATCGTTGTTAAACTTGATTCTTAATGATACACGGGTGCGTGTGAGATACCGAAGGTTAAAACTGATGAGAATATTCCTTTCAATGAAATAGACCTGAAGTGTTTTATATTTTTATTAATATTTTTTCTGGAGCATTTTCCATCAAAAGGAAATAAAAAGGTCAGCGAGAGGTCAGCCAAAGGCCGGTCAAGGTCATGACCTTGGAATTTTTTTTCTGCCTGCTTGCACATCTCCATCGTCGGTTCCGCTCGAATCGCTGCGCGGTATGTTGACCTTTGACCCAAGCTGCTAAGCAAGGAGCTGCTTAACTTTTTGTCATTTGGCACGGAGACAGCGGACAGTTAGGGTCAGCTCCTTATCGAATCGATAGTTTTGCGTTTTGCTGCCTTGTTTTTGTTGAACGAAAGAGGAGGAAAGATGGAATTTGTAGTAGAAGCCATGCAAATTAGCAACGATTTAGAACGACCCCATTCACGGGAATCGGGTTACGAGTCCCACTGCAGTCCAGTGCTCGTCCAGCCGCCGGTTTCCGTCTACGTGCAGCAGGATTATCCAGCAGGATCCATCGGCAACATCTACGAGGTATACAGTTTCTATCCCCTATTCTGTCAAGTATCGAGGGACCAATTTTTGATACCCCGGACCACTTTTTAGACGGTCATTCAGAGTGCCGAGCCACACTATACGGTGCAATGGACGACTTGGCATCCGCCGGTTTTCGCAGCCAATCCGTGCGCAGCGCAGGATCTCGAGGATCAGCATTCCGATTCCTCCGCGCTCAACAACGACAGCGAGATTCTCGATACTGGCACCGAACCGTACGTTCAAAAGGCCGTTAAACAACAACCCAAGAAAAGGTTAAATCGTAACATCAATTCGGTCTTGTTGGTTTCATTTCGATTCTATTATATTTAACTTTAATGTGATAGAGACATGTGCATTAACAGGAAGACGATTCACACGGAGACTTCACCAGGTTCGTGCGCGGTCTGCGGTGATGTTTCCACCGGCCTACATTACGGAATCCTCGCTTGTGAAGCTTGCAAGGTACCCAAGGGATAACCCCCAGTATAAGTTATCGTCTTTAAAATAATCCGTAAGACGTTGAATATAACTTTAATTTGATTAGTTTATTCAGTATTACGTTGATTACCTAGATTTTACGCATTAAGGAATCACCTTTGAATGAATAAGTTGTGACATGTCTCGACATTTAGGATTTTATTTTGGGAAAACTAACAAGCCAATCTTAACCAAAATTCAGCAGTGCTTTAAGTAGTACTAGACCTAGGTTCAGTATTTTTCGGGTTGCGATATCTGTGTAAATGTGGGAGCAAATAAGCAGCAATCAATGAGCGAAATTAAAGGAAACCTCGATTGCAACCGGAATGGGCAAGCGAGTCAAATGTAAATGAAATTCTGTAGGGTTTCTTCAAACGAGCCATGAGTCGCGCCTCCAGCGAACCTGACTACTCGTGTTACTATGGGGGCAACTGCGGAATCAACGCTGCGTCGCGCACCAAGTGCCGGGCCTGTCGCCTCAGACGCTGCCTGGAAGCTGGAATGATCTACGATTCCGCTGTACGGACTTCCAGCCACGGTAAAGACCATCTTCTCGCGTCGAACCAATTGAACAGTTTCAGTATATTGTAATATTAAGATAATTTATATTGATAAGAATTTACTATGTCTGTTAAATCTATCTATCTAGGTATATACTAGGTATTATATATTTATAAAATTAGACTTCTTAATTACCTTACGTAAATATCGTTTCTTAAATATGTCTCTAATTAGTGAGTTAATTAATCTAATTAATAGATCTGATATGTGTGTGCTTACAGGTCGAACGGGAGGTGAAGTCAGCGGACGGAAAAGGATGATGGTCCGTACAGTGGAGCCTCCGCCGAGCGTCCCCTTCGAGTTCCACATCCAGCTGCAACCGCCCATGGCCGGCGTTGGGCAACAGATACTCGCTGCGCAGGACGCGACCTTTCGTCCTGTCCCGGAGGCCTTCATGTCGAGAGTAATTCCGATTTCTCTACTGATCCTTATCGCTCATTCTAGAGGCAATTTAGGCTATAAACTGGATTGGCATTAAATCAAGTGTCTAATTGATTTCCTTCCTCCCCCGATGCAAAGTTTGCGTACTTGACGGCTGTATCCGACCTCTGGCCAGACGGCAGCGACATGGGTCATTCGGGTTTGGCGCAGATCGAGGCGTTTTGCGACAATCTCCACTTTCTCGATGTACTCTCGGAGGACACGAGGAAGACGCTGCTGAATAGCAACGCCCTCAACGTCATGGTCTGTACAATTTTGATGCATTTTCTATTTCATCAAAATCTAGGGATGAAAACCATCTCCTGGGACCCTTGCTTCGAGGGGTGTTTCCAAACTGCAGCCGGCGAACCTCACCCTTTTGTGAGAGTGGATTTCCGGAAGGGCCGCGGGATACGGGGGTGTCTTGCCTGCGATTTTCTGTTGTGGTCCGCAGGTTGCAGTTTGGAAACACCCCTCGAAGCCAGGGTCCCAGAAGATAAGTCTCATGCCAAAATCTATAATAGATAATTGAATATTAGTTCAGTAATATGTGCTATTAACATATACCATTGTGATGAATTAAATATTTATTACAATAGATTTTTTCCCGATTCTAGATTTTGCGCCTGGCGTATCGCTACACTGCCGAGCGATCTTCGTTTGTCTTTCACAACGCTTGCGAGATTCCACTGACCGAGCTGTCCTCTTCGCAACTGGGCGGCGCGCTAGCCAACGAGGTGGCCAGTCTGGGGGTCACGCTGGTGCGTCTGGCCGTCGGCAACAAAGAGATGGCCTTCATGTCGACGCTGCTCTTGTGCAGTCTCGACGACCCGAGTATGGTGGAGGAAGGCCAAGCCCGACTCCTCCGAGACATCTGCAGAAAGATCCTGGAGGAATTTGAAGCGTTCATGGAACAGCGCTGGACGACCAGGCAGACTCTGGCCAGCAAGTTGCTTCTGACGCTGGCGCATGTTTGCGCGATCCGGTACAGAGTCGCTGATTCAATCTGGATGCTTCCTGGGAACGTTATATTACCGTAAATTGTTTCAATAGGGAAACGCCATTTTATTCCTAAATGAGATTTTTTTAACAAAGTAATTAATCCCCTCTATTAATTTTATTTCGATAAGCTGGCGATTGAATAAACTGACACGCTTGGAAGGCGGCCGACACGATTTGAATTTTGAATTACAACTTTTTCTTTCTTAAAACTGAAATGAACAATTTAGTAGAAAACTGTATCTTGGGTGAAAGCGCCGGCTAGTCTGAAATCCTCCTTCTCAATGCTGCAGTACAAGCGCTGCGGCGATGCTGCCGATCCGGCTCCAGGACGAGAGGCTCTCGTGCGGAGAATGTACTCCTTCCGCCAGGGTTGGGGAAAGTCGCGATCCTCGCTAACACCGTCCCTCGCCTGGAATGATCATTCACAACATTGTAATACTGTCATCATTTGTTATATCAAGTTGATGAGTTACGACCTAATTGCATTCAAAGAGAATTCATTAGGTTTGTACCGTGGTCGTAAAGAGCGGCAGGAGTTTCAGTCCCGAAGGAGACAGTGCGCCACCTTTGAGGGTGACCTTCCTCTTGGATACCAGATCCTTGATCACTTGACAATCGCTTCCAGCATCGTCTCCAGCGCACTTCATCAGCAGGGCTTTGTATTGCGCAATCCGCACTTCGCAGTCCCTGACCATGGTGAACACCGTCTACCAATGAGGAAACCGCTGTCTTAAATCTGAATCCTGCGCCGAAACGAGTATCTCTACTACAGCATTACCTCGTAGGCGGTTACATCAGCAGGACAGGTGCGCGTATTCTGCAATCCCTTGTGAATCGCCTTGTCCAGTCTGGAGTCGAGTTCTGGAATTCCAGTCACTTTCTCGGAAATCACTCGGTGGACGGCAACGTGCTGGACGACAGGCAGCAGCATGGAACAGATGGATCCTGAAAAATTTCCCCGGTATTTTACTAGTCATTGTCCGGTCATTGTTAAGGAAATGTCCGATTGAATGTCCGGGCTAAACAAAAAAAGAGACATACCGGGCCGCGCTGCCGAGAAATCGTGCAGAATCTTTTCGGCTTCTTTCGTGTCGTTGAAGAGCCTCTTTTGGCGCCACGAAACTACCGGCTTGGCGCTCTCCCACACTTCTTGCCACAGGTTGCCCGGAATTTGCATTCGGTTGCTAAGTCGTCCTTAAAAAAATAAACCAAAAAGTGTGAAACCATTTTATTAAACTAAGTTTTATTTAGACAAAAAATACTAGTCTAATAATAGGGTTTTTAAAGAAAAACTAGAATAATTTTAATTTAAATGTAAATAAATTGCTCGTGCTTTTTTTCTAGTCTCGAAGAATATGTCATGGAGATTAAAGAGGGGAAGCAAAGCACACCTTGCGCCGAGCGTCCTTGACCTTCACCAGTGGCCAATTCGTCTTCGATCCAGTCCCGCGGCGAGTACCAGCGCACAAAATCCTCCAGAACCGATCCCGGATTGGCTGCCTAAATTTACCCATTCCAATCAGTTGAAATCAGATACTATCTCTCTATTAAGTGATCAATATCACAACTCAATCAGTGCTATGAATATAAAGATGGCAATAGTGAAACTAGGGGCAAATAAAGTTAAAGATCCGATTTTTAAAAAAATAAATTAAAAAAACACAAAGTCATGCAACCGAGTTCAAAATTCCCCTAGCCGGTGACAACGACACAGAAAAAGTGCCCAGGGAATGACACGGCAACATTTCTAGAATCATAAAAAGAGTCTTTTAATTTTCCTCGACCCCGACGCGATATTTTTACAGTTGGGGAGAAATGATCAACCCAACGATTCAAATTTAAATATAACCCATTCATTATTATAATTAAGTAAATTTTGAATAAATGACCACAGCATCTTAAAGGACAATCACCGTTCAGTCTTTTTTTAAAATTATAACTATTATAATATACAACACTTAGTTATAAATGAGTCTTGTTTGGAATAACCTGTTTAAGTTTAAACCAACATAGTGATGTCAACGACTCGACTCGACTCGACTCGACTTGGCCCCGAGTCGAGTCGAGTCAGAGTCGACGATATGTGGGCCCGAGTCGAGTCAAAGTCGAGTCGAGTCGATGATATGTGGGCCTGAGTCGAGTCAAAAGTCAAGTCGAGTCGGCTATATATTCGACGCTAGACCCCACGTCGATCGAGTCGACTTGCAAAAACCCCTTAGTCGAGTCGAGTCACTTGACATCCCTAATCGGAACACCATGTCAATGTAGTTTCGGTTCGGCCAATCGACCACGGTTTCATCCAATACCCATTAAACATTAGTTATCTAGATAACAGATTATTAGATTACTAATCATCTTACGTAATTAGGTTAGATTTACCAATCCACATAATATCAAGATAGCCAATAAGAATCAACGCGTAAACGTAAATGATAACATCATAAAATACGAACGAGTTGTAGAAGGCAAAACCTTGAACGCTTCCATATCGGATAAAAGTGAGGCTGACATTAATCTGGCTCGTAATTCCGATCCTTCCGAGTCGTTCCCCAGTTTGACCAGCATCTCGGCTTGTTCCTCCAGCATGTCCTCCGTCATGGGCAATAAATCCTGCCGAACCCAAACAAACACACAGTCTCAGTCGCACCTAGAGGCCAATCTTCTGCTTTCTACCCAATCTTTTTCTCTAACTAGCCGCGGGGAGTCAGTGAAAGCGACGGGTAGTCTAGCTATTAATCCAACCATGAATCCATTTAGCTAATTAGCTAATTGGTTAGTCAGATGACTTAATGAGTTAGCCAATAGGAGATGTTGGGATACCTGAGTGACTGGAACATAGAGAACGTCTCCCGTTTTGAGTAGATACATCTTGGTGGGTTCCTTGCGCCCCTGCGGTTTGTTCCACAGCGAGTAGCGGTCCGGCTCCTCGGTGGGCACATCCTCGACGGCGTCGAAAAACTCGTCCTCTTCGGCCGACTCGAGCGGCTGACTGCGCTTCTCCTCGCGCCATTTGCGCGCCTCGATGCAGCAGTTGAGCATCTGCAGCTTCTGGTAGAGGCGGCAGTGGCCCAAATTGGGCGCTCCTCGCTCCAACCTGCGCGCGGCGGAAAACAAACAAACAAAAACAATTCAATACATAACTACAAGTATTAAATTAATGACAGCTAATTAATTGGAAGCTTAATAAAACATACCAAAATACTACAAGTAAAGAAAAAGGAAAAAACAGCGATCTATCTATCTGTCTATCTATCAATCTGTCTACATGTCTATCTATCTATCTATATGTCTATCTATCTATCCTATCTATCTATCTATCTATCTATCTATCTATCTATCTATCTATCTATCTATCTATCTATCTATCTATCTATCTATCCATCTATCTATCTGTCTATATGTCTATATGTCTATCTATCTATCTATCTATCTATCTATTTATCTGTCTATATGTCAATCTATCTATCTATCTAAAGTAAAAAACAGAGAATTAGACAAAACGTTATTAGAGAGATGCAAAAGTGCAACATGTTAACTCGTTTGCCTAATCTATTGAAAAACATAATTCGCTGCCGGCCCGCCGTTTTATTTCGAATCACGTGACCCTGGCATTCCATATATGGCGCCCGTGTGCCTTCAATTTAGCAGACCTAATGGCCAAGCCAGCAGATGAAGAGACAAAGAGAGGATCTTTCTTCCCCCCCCCCCCTTAGCCCGCAGCTTCAAACTGGTCCCAAGGGTTGGCAACTCTCTGGAACCCTCTACTTGGGTAAATCTCATCTAAATTCAGTCGATCTTCAACAGATGAACATCACATCAGTTTCCCTTCCCAAATACCGATTTAAAATGACGTGATATTCAAATTACATTAAACTGAATTCGCCTCAATTCGCCCTCGCCGTTGACGTCTTCCCATCGAGATTTCAAAAAGCGCACCGAATGTTTATTCGACAGAGAACAAAGGAAAGGACAAGACCATATCAACAAGTCTATTTGCATTGAAGGTATTTAGCCGTTTTTTTGTGTGTGTGTGGGTTCCTGGAAACTGTACAGTCTCGAGCAATAAAAAAAAGGTTCCTGTTGGGGAAAAGTTGATCGCTGATGGCGCCCAAGTTTTCAGAGATAAAACAGCCAAAAAAATGCCGAATGTAGAACTGGTAGTAGTCTACAAATGGGTAAAGTTTCTTTGAAATTGGGCTGTTAGTTTTGCCACAATAAAATCCCAAAGTTGACAAGACCCATCATTGCCTGCAGTCCAGAACCCTTCCTTGACGGCCTATCCGTAAATGCACAACTCGTCTTCAAGGGCAGCGTGTGTGCGAGACACAGGATAAGACATGTTCAATCAACAAGGTAAAAGCACAGCACTTTGATATAAAAAAGAAATTAACCCCGGATCCCGACGAGTTTATCTGTTACCGCGTTTTCCCTTCCTTTTGTTTTTTGAATAACGTTGCAAACTCCGGCCTGTGTGACACTCAACGGTATGGTCAGAATTAATCATTTACCCTTCAACGACAATTAGTCTTGTCTATAAATTATCATTAGAACGTGGGGTAAAGTTTAAAAGATGATTATGTTATGTATGTAATCGAATACAAGCGAGAATAATGCTGCTGACATAATGTCTGTCCGTCTTTGTTATTATATGAATGCGACAATGTTCTGTGAAATCTGAAACTCGCAGGTAATCAACAGTACAGTGAAACATAGAAATTATATTGAAATTACAGCCTTCGGTG
>JAIQCU010001081.1:0-27253 GCA_022114935.1 Leptestheria dahalacensis | reverse complement strand
AAATTGGTTTTATTTGATCGTCACGTTCTTGTTTATAAGCCTGTGTCGTTTATTGTCGACTGAGAGAGAGAGAGAGAGAGAGAGATTAACCACAAGAATATAATGAAGGACAAAAAAAAATTCGAAAAAACAACAACACGTTAATAACGGACACGCTTGTGTGTCACAACATTAGACTTTTCGCCATCTGGCAACACTGCGCCTATCAATAATCATCATCCACAAACAGTCCCGTCGTAAAATTCATTCCCCGCTCCTTTTTTTTAAATATAAAAATACAACTTTTATTATTTTCCATTTTTTTTATACTTTACATGTAGAACGTGTCTGCCGTAACCCAATATAATCAATTTATTTCACTTCATTCATTAATTTAAGCCGATTGGTACTTGACCGATGTTATCTGACTTTCTTATGACAATCCTATGATATACAGTGGATATAATCAAAACACAAGCGTTGTAATATACAAACTGAATCCAATGTTATAGTTATAGTTTATAAGTATATGAATGGATGTTAAGGGAAGGTTGCCAACCCCTTTAGTGGACCGCTTATCATCACAGTATGCACACAGACACAATTGGGAAAGCTCAACTAATTCTCCTATATGGTAATGACCACATGCTAATAATTAAGCGGCTATAAAACGGTGCATGTGCCGCGGGGGCCATGTTGAAGGTAGAGACGATAGAATTTTCAACCCAAAAAAGCGCCCCCAGCCAACAGAATTAAGTTCCCTCCCCCGACCTCAGCAGCTCCAAATGATAGTATTAATGACCCTTGGTGTGCACTTTTTATGACATTTCTCTATCTAGCTAGCTAGCTCTGGCTGGCTGGCTAGCTAGCTATCTCCTCTGGGTCCCCAGGTGCACTGATAATTATTTCGGTGCCACATCTAGCACACCTTTGCTGTTGACACCAAAAGGTGGAATAAAAAATATCCTCCATTTACAGATATAAGAGGAAAAGGCAGATCAATATATTATTCAATTAATATAAAATGACATGATACATTTTATTATTTATTTTTAAACTGCCCTGCATACTTTTCGATTGAATGATTTTTGTTTGATGAGAAATGGTCATAAGTCTATTAGAGTTGCACTTTCACTATGGAGATAGATAGGTAGTTAGATGGATAAATAGATAAGTAGATAGATAGATAGATAGATAGATAGATAGATGGATTGGTAGACGGACAGACTGATGTAGGATAAGGAAAACTAGAGATACAGACAGATAGATTGTATAGATACGTGGATGGATGGATAGATAGGTAGACAGATGGAAAGAAAGATAGATAGTTCGTGAGATGGATAAATAGATCGATCAGTCAAACAGTTAGTTTGGGAAAAGGATATGGAGAGAAATATAGACGGACAGTTTAGATAGGTGGATAATTAAACAGGTAGATCGACAGACAGACCAGCTTAACACAGAAATAGATTTAACAGATAGTTTGATAGATAGTTGATTAGTTTTAGCAGATAGTTAGACAGATCGTAAAAGGATAATTAGAGATATAGATAGACAGATTTGATGGATAGGTAGATGGATTGACCGATAGACTGATAGGTACTTAATAACTTTAGCGAATAGTTGGACCTTACATAGAGAAATAGACAGGTAGTTAGATAGAAAAGGTAGATAGATATGTAAATAGATAGACAGTTATACGGACACCTTAGTTTGCAGGTGTTTAGTTAGTTATGTAGATAGACAGATAGTTGGTTAGTTAGATAGATGGTCACGTCGATAGTTAAATGGATGGATGGATGAATATACAGCTAGGTAGATAGATAGACAAACAGACAGATTGACAGCTAGCTATTTACTTTGACAGATAGGTATACAAGCGTAGATAGATAGACAGACAGAGATAGATTTATAGCTAGGTAGTGAGTTTGACAGATAGGTATCAAGATAAATAGATAGAGAGACAGGCACTAGGATAGATTCATAGATAGATAGACGGGCAGCTAGGTAGATAGATAGATAGATAGTGTAAGACTTGGATAGTCCAATGACAGACAGACCGGTAAACAGAAATAAATCGATAGTTAGAGAGAGATTGTCCAACGTAGAATCGATATAATGAGGCGATAGTTTAACACATACTAAAGACAGTTAGCTAGTTAAGATAGTAAGTTAGACAAAAATAAAGTTTATGCAAATTAATTGTACTATCCTTATAAGCTCGCCCTCATAAGAGAATAATCCGTTGGAAGGGGGAAAAAAAGTCGACAAAGAGTCGTAAAAAATCCGATTGTAGCACTCGGGTGAGAGGAGCCATAATATGTAAATGACGTGCCGCAACAATCACGTTGTATTTGTTTTATTATTGACGATGCGAGAGTCGGATTTTTTTTGGTAAAGAATTGTCTATTCTTCTTTTTAAAATTCATTCCTCGACAAGTTGTTGTCTCTGTCGAATAAACAGCCCTAATGACTCTAATTATTGTGGAAAAGTCCGTCATTCTTTTTTGTGTTGTTATTGTTGTTGAGTTGTGTTGTGTTCGCCCTTCTCTCTTTCTTCTGGGAGCTTTTAACAATGAAAGCCAAATGCGCATTGTTTGAAGCAATAGGGGGCTATTACTGTCACGATTTATGTCCAACTAACGACTCCAAATTAGATTTGAAGGTAATTTTTTGTGGTTTTCTACTGTAACGATGGCCTACCGTTACCCGACCAATGTGGCTGCAAAAGTTTCGACTATATTTTGGTCACTGAGAGGGTCGACTTGACTTTGAAAGTTGGGGGTACAATAGTTGACTTTTTCGGCGATGGTGAAATTTTAAGTTGGTATATATCAGAGGGATTATTCTGGCGAATAATAAGTGAAATAAGGTGAGGGAGTAAGGGTTTAATAGGTTGAGTTGGGTTTGAGTTGAGTTGGTTTAAGTTGACTGATTTTGGAAATTATATAAAGACGTGGAACGCACAGCAGAGTTAAACGGAGTGGAGTCGAGTCGAGTTGGGTTGAGTCGAGTTGAGTCGAGTTGAGTCAAATCGAGTGGAGTCGAGTGGAGCCGGGTCAAGTTGAGTCAAATCGAGTCGAATCGAGCTGAGTGAATTGAGTCGAGTCGAGTCGAGTTGAGCTGATTGATTGGAACTGGGCCGAGTTGGATTGAATCGAGTTTGTTCAAGCCTTATCCCCATTAAGCAAGTCGTCATGTAGCGCTAAACTCGACTTTAAGTCACTTTTAAGGTTAGCTTAAAGCCAACATCCAACTCAACTTCTAAGTCGAATAACCGTAGTCAACCTTCAAGTCAACTTCCTTGTCAACTTTTAGTCGACTTCCTGGTCGACTTCCTAGTCAACTTCCTAGTCAACTTCCTAATCGACTTCCTTGTCAACTTCCTAGTCGACTTTCCATCAACTTGCGCAAACTTTATCGTGTATTATCAAACATCGCTACAAGTTCAATCCAATGAATCACTTTCAGACGCAACTCCAAGTCAACTTCGAAATCGACTCCATAGCATTCCTTCCCTAACCTCTTACACCAAATTCCTGAACAAACTATACCAACTTCCGCGATAGATCAAAACTATTTCATCGAAACGACACGAAGAATCCGCGTGTCGAATCGATTGGATGTCCATCGTCGATCAATCTCCCGGTTAGCGATACCACACTGTTCAACAACAGGTTATACGGTCATTTTCCAAACCAGTGAACAACTTTTACCTTCAAACACAAACACACGGTAGCCGATATTCTCAACTTTGTTGAGACAATTAGCTCGGTCGACCGGACAGAGTCGAGTCAACAATCGTTTACTTCCGCCGAGCCTGCATTCTGGAATCGCCCGAGGGCATAAAACGCCTCAGGGCAAATACGAAGCATTCTCTTGAACCTATAACCGAACAATCAAAATGGCCCAAGCGCGTTAAATATTGAATCGAATGTTGCCTTTTCCGCTTCCAATCCATTGTTTGTCCTTTGTTTTTCCGATTCCTATAGATTTCCGGGGCTAACGAGATACCTCTCTACGACGTCAAATAATCGATCAATAGTAATCATGATCGATTGTTTATGAAAAATACAAGAAGAAAAAAAAATTGAATTTGCAATAACTCATTCAAAATTCCCGCCAATGAGAATCCAGCGCGGGAAATTCAAAAGCGTCGTTTTCCAATTGCAAGTCATATCATCTTTAAATCTTGTTAATTACCATTCAATTTACTCTTTTAACTTAAATCAGTTTTTAAAATCATCTTTGCAATCTGTATTGATAATAAGTTCAAGTCTTTTGAAAGGCGAGAGCGAGTTTTCGCGTCAAATATGCGGATGTAAATACTTGTGACCCAACTTGATCGATAAAAGCTGAATTTCTAATTGACTCGACTCGACTAAAACGGTTCCAACATCAAACTAATCGACTTGGCATTTTTTTTCTTCAAATAAATAATACTTCCTTTGCTTAATTAATGATTGGTTAGCGGAGGGGAAGAAAGTTCAAACCGCAAGGTTCAGTTCGTTCAATTTGAATTTCCAAAAAAAGAAACTGAAAAATTTTAAACGAGAGGAATAAGTGTAAAGAATAAAACTGTTTCTTGAATTGGAATGAAACGGTTAAGGACAATTATTGACCTTTTATGTGTGATGGTAATTAGATTCGAAAGGCTGCAGGGCTGCTTGAATTAACTCTGCCTGGTCTGCTTTTAAATAATTGGTTAAGAAGAATATTGTTCAAGAATCATGATTCTCTGGAAGGCTGCCAGGTGAACTTTGAATAGAAGATCAGTTTGACGGCGATTCTTGAGATTCTTGGCTAGAATCTTAGATTTTTTTGTAGAGGGATTTCGGTTGTTATGAATGATAGGGATTCCTGGTTGTGGTTAAGATTCTCGTGTTGATACCTGAGAATCTTTAGTTGAGAATCATGGTTTATGAATGGACTAATGAAGGATTCTTTGATATCGTTTAAGATTCGTGCGCTATGAGTGAATACTTGGAAGGGGTTCGTCAAGATTCTTCTGTGAATCTGGAAGCGAAGTACATGAATCTTAAGATTCTCTCTAGGTTTAAAAGTTAGTGTGTCAACGGTCGCTAAGGATTCATATTCTAGTTGAGATTCTCATGAGAATCGTTTAAGATTCTTGCCGTCTTAACCGTCAGTGGTAAGAATCTCAAAAAAAACTTCAAGATTCATGCCTTTCTAAATGAATTAGCCAAGATTCTCAAGAATCCTTTCGAGATTCTTCCTATTCTAAACAAGAATCTCGAGATTCTTTCACGGATCACTAGTCAACCAAGAATCATAAAGATTCTCTCTCAAATCCAGATAGGAATCTTAAGAATCACCGAAAGATTCTTAAAGGTTGCGGACCCCCCTTTCATTTAACAGTGGCCAGCGTGAAATCAGCGTGTGGTCGTGGAACTGCTCCCTGTCAACAATACGACCCTAAAGGTAACAGCCATAATAGACTCTCCATTGTCCGTAACAGTGAATCATTGTAAGAATCTTCCTAAGAATCATTAGAATCTTCTAATTAATTTAACTTAAAATCAAAGGTCTGTAATTCTCGACGTTTACCAGAGATTCATTTGAGTCACTTGAGATTCTAATTGAAGACAAATGTGAAATCGTTTTGAATGTAGAAACAATCGGGAGCAATTCTGCGATTCACTGATTCACAAACTCTCCAATGACTCACTCATGATTCCCAAACGATTCCCTTCAATTGGCAGTCACATTCACTACACTATCACCCCCAAAACGAGAATAGCTGGTAAGGACGCTATCACGCGATTCGAATGACTCAAGTGACTCTCAAATGAATCATGATTCTCAAATAATTCCATCATTTCAGAATCACTTCAGCAATTTCTGAATTAATGACTCGTAAAAGGACTACTATTTTTGATGTTGTCACCACTTCCTTGATTCTAATGATTCAGTGACTCTCTAATGACTCTCTAATGACTCCCTGTCTTAAGATTCTTTCAATTAGACGTTGCGGTAAGACCTCCCAGGAAGTGGAGGTTTCTCGTGTTGGAGGGCGGGCGGCGTGCGGGTATCAGCACCGACCATCAGCGGCCGGTCCGAGTAGCAAACGCTGCTGCCCGTTGCACGCTTGTCGCCTTGGATTGTCTCCAGTCACAACCGTTTGGCTAACACTATAACAAACCAACAAACAAACAAACAAGCAAGCAAATTACCTAAGAAACAATAAAAGAAACCAACAAACAAATAACCTACGACACAATCAAACAAGCAAACGACAAACAAACATTCACTCTAACTTAGAAGCATAAGCGAACATTCAATCAATCAAACAAACAAAAGAACAAACAACCAATTACAGATTCTAACAAACAAAAACATGTACCAGTTTATAAATCGGCAAACAAACACAAGCACAAACAAACAACAGCTAACGCTCAAGCAAACAAAGAAGAGGCAACAAACAAATAATAACCAACCAACAAACAATACAAACAAGCAAATAAGAAAAATATTAGAAAGGAAAAATTTTAACAAACAAACAAAGCGAACAAACAAACACTTAAGAACAATCAACAAACAACACAGAGAAGGTACAATCAAACAAGGAGCAACAATCAAAGAGCTAACATATAACCAAACAGCCAACAAACAAACAACCAACAAACCAACAACAAACAATCATCAAACAGCGAACAACTAACATGTAACCAAACAACCAAACAGCCAATAAACAAATAACCAGCAAACCAACAACAAACAATCATCAAACAGCGAATAACCAGACAACAAACAAACAATCAACAAACAATTATCACAAACTAACTATCTACGACTAACAAAACTCATGAAATGCAAGTAAAATAAAAAAATCTTGACAAACAACCAAAGAAACCGAACAACGAAACAATCAAGGCCACGCAGTTCACGCCTGTCACCTCGCGCTCTCTTCATCAGTTTCTTCCACCAGATGAACTCGGACGTTGAAATAATTGAAGAAACTACTCTGCGAGACACAGAAGCCCGCCAAAGTCACTCTTCCCTTTCAAAATGCCGGTTTATTCAATTTTTGTTTGTTTGTTCTCCCTAATTAGCATTCATTGAAATTCAATAAAAAGTTCAATCAAAGCCAGCTACTGGAGTCACTAACATAAAACAAACAGAAAAATTATCAACGAACAAACAAACAGGCAGGAAAAAGAGAATCTGAGCAAACAAGGTTGACAAACAAACACAAAGGAAGGCAATCTATTTGAACAGCAAGCAAAACACGCTAAGAATCGACGAACAATGAAAATGGTAAACAAACGGGTGTAGTCCCTAGGAACAAACAAACAACGAAGATGATAATCAAACAACAAACATTCAGCGGATTCGAACAAACAATTGACATGACTAGCATTCTTACACTCTTATTTCGCTCAAACAACCAGCCCTGTCAGCAAACAATCAAGGTTTCGTAGAAACAATGTTAAAATCAGCTGAGGCAACGAACAAGCAATTTCAACAACCAATTAGGAAGCCCCGCAAACAGATAGAAAAACAACAAACAACCTTCCTGTGAACCAGACTTTCTAACTAGCAGCCAAAAGAACGAACAAACAAGCAAACATTCAGCTGAACAAACAAACTAAACAACTAACAAGGTAATAAACGAACAAACATAACGGGAACCACGACAATCGAACACCGAATTTCGAACTAGCAGTTACAAGAACAAACAAACATTCAGCTAAACAAACAAACTATCATCGTACAAACTCAGAAATGAATGAACAAGCATCTTGGGGACCAAAACATTTGAACATCAACAAACATTCCACTGAACAAACAAAACTTGTTAACCAACAAACTAATAGCCGAACAGATATTCAACTGAACAAACAAACTAGTTAAAATACACTAATAACCGAATAAACAAACAACCAACTGAACAAACAAACTAATGAACTAGCAAACTAATAACTGAAGAAACAAACTAGTTAACAAACAATTTAATGAACAAACAAACAAAGCAAAATTTACTAAACAAACGAAAGAATTAAAACAACAAACAAACATTCAAACAAACAGGCAAACAAGCAAACCCCAACTTTCATATATCTTCAATCAAAAAAGCCAATCCAAAGATAGCCCAAAAAATGCCAAACAATCAAGAGGTGTTTGTATCTCACGCTTGTCAGTGTTCCCCAGTATTTCCACTCCTAAAACTTCATCTTTCAGTTTTGACTACACGATTTCCATTTCAATTGTATTACTCGAATCAATTCAACATTTAAAGAAGATTTCAAAAATGATTTCGTCAATCGCCGGTCAACAGTTAGATCGACAACTTACAGGCAGATAAAGTATAATACACTAGTTACATCTAATAGTTTAAGATAGTGTATAGAGCATATAGATTGATAAGATCATAGTATAAAGTATAACATACGTCTGTATCTATCATTATTGCACTACCACATAATATTGCGTTATATTAAGTATAATATTCAGCGTATACTTTGCTTGCCATATTCACAGGATTCATTGTCCACCAATGGATGCAAATACCTTTAAACTCAGCATATCGCAAGTCCAGCCAAACCCAACTTTTTAGGGATTCTTTCAAGATTCCCTCAACTTGTTACCTAACAGGTTAATGTATAGGTACAATTTACGCCATAACGCTAGTGAATTAAAGCAATTCTTAAACTTTAGCAATTTATTCTGGCCAAACTAACAACCCAGTTTAAACGAAACTTTACTACTGTATAGAACACTACCAGTTCTCTACCCCATATTTTTTTGGCTGTTGTATCTTTGAAAACGTGGGTGCCATAAGCGATCAACTTTGCCCCAGCAAGACGGCGGGGGATTATAGTAATAAATTTGCAACTTTTACGATTTTATTCTGGCGAAACTAACCAACCAATCAACACGAAACTTTGCAAGTGAACTAAGTACGACTAGGTCTAGACCCGGTATTTTTTGGGTTGCTCTACCTTTGAAAATCTGGGAGCAATAAGCAGTCAACTTTTGCCCAGCGAGAACCCTTTTCCATCCTTTTTCTGTATGCGTTCCATTAAGCGAGTGGGTATACTATTCCTCTAAGTGTGTGTGTGTGTGCTGAGTTTCGTCGATAGCTAGGGAGAGAGAGAGCGGGTAGAGTTGATGAATAGTTTGGGCGCCGTGTGTTATCTAAATTGGATCTAGAGACAGGTGAATGCAACTGACCACACCAAGAAACCGCCCATCTCAAGAACCTTGCCCCCAAACCCCCCCACCCCCGGACCTCCTGCCCACTTCAAACCCAGCACCTTTCAACCGTGGGGTTCGCAAGTCCATCGAAATGTGTTCCAGTGGTTTTCTGCTGACGTATTTGAAGATTTTCAAGACTTGCGACCCCCCCCCCCGTTCCCTCGCCTTCGACCTCTAAGCTCGTGTTGAACAACACTCAGCACTCTCTGCCATGATTATTGTAATCTACGACACTTTACAGGCTGGGATTCTTCCTACAACCGCTGTGAATCTTGGACTGAACGCAGAAGATGATTCTTGTAAAGATTCTTGACAAAGATTGATGTGATTCCCATATGATTCTCTGTGATTCCCTTTAATTCCAGATGACTCATTCCCTGCCTCGTGATTCTATGATATTCACTATAGCTACCGGACGTTTTCATCTATGAATCCCTCCGATTCCCGTGTGATTCCCTATGATTCCAGACGAAAGACTCTCGAGTCATTATAACCCCCTATGGTTATATGCAATTCCCCATGATTCCTATATGATTCCCATGTGATTTTCTGCGGTTCTTTACATTTTCAGATGACTCACTGTTGAATCACTGTGATTCCCTATGATTCTTCCAATTCCCAAGTAATTCCCTGCGATTCCCTACATTTTCTATATGAATGACTCTCAAGCCATTATAGTCCCCTATGGTTTTACGTCGGTTTTCACGATTCCCAGATAATGCCCTATGAATCCCTGTGATTCATTCCTAGATGATTCCGTATCATATGCCTACAATGGTAATCCGTATGTCCAGCAATAGCCTGAATCTTCAAAAGATTCTTCATTACTCTCAAAGGACCACTAGAGGACATGGTTTTTCAAGAATCCTTTGTGAATCTTAAAGAAATCCCTAGGACTCTCAAAAAGCTCGCCAAGGAATCCCACCACCATAAAATTTAAAGAATCTTTAAAAGACATAATGAATCAATGAGAGAATCTGCCGGGGAATCATTCCACACACCAGTGATCCACATTTCCACATAATTCTTAAAGAATGAGTCACTCCTAACTAAAATGCAATCAATCAAAATTGAATCAATCAAAAGCAAGCAATGTATCAATTGAGTTAGAATCAATGCCCCTATATGTTCTATACATTCTACAAGTTCCAATATTCTTTATACGATTGTATGATGTTCTCATATCAACGTATTATATTTGTAATTTAAAAAAGACACACACGGTACAGATGAAGTCATAAAGTTCACGGTGGTAAAAAAGGGGGGCATGTCCAAAAGAAGCTGAAATAATTTAATTTAGATGCACTTTGCCTCTTGTATAATGTTCGCATAAAGCTATCAAACCGGACTGCCAGCGTTTTTCACGCAACCAACCTGACACCTCTTGCCCTTTCGATTTCTAATTACATTTCTCGTCCTCTCTCTCTCTCTCTCTCTACTTTTTTTTCCAATCTTGTTTCGAGTGCCATTCTTTCCCCGCGCGCCATATATTCGCCTTTTCTTGTTCACTCGCAGTGATGGAATGTACTTCCTGTTTGGAAGGGAATTCTTTTCCAAACTGAGGAATTCCATCGCTGTTTCAGATATATAGCCTTGCACCTTCGCGCCATGTTTTGAACTTGTTATTTTGGATCGAAATTTCCCGCTATTTTTCAAATTTTGTTTCGTCGCCGGCTTTAAAATTTTTTCAATTCAAATTTCCCGCCATTTTTTCAACACATTTTTGAGTTTACCGCCAATTTTATGAAATCATTTTCCTGTAAACATTTTACGATCGTAATTAGAATTCCTTGCTAATTTAGAAATGATTTCCCCGCCAAAATGTCTCCAGTCGAAGATTTGAATTTCCCGCCATTACAGAACATAATTTCCCCGCCAAAAATGTCTACAGCCAAAAGATTCAAAGTTCCCGCCAAAATTCCTCAAGATTTCAAATTTCCCGCCATAATTTTCAATCGTTCCAGTTTCAAACTTCCCTTTATTTCATACAATCAATTAGCGACAACTTTCCTATAACTACGGGATTCAAGTTTCTCGCCGCAATTCCTATCCTCCATATTTGAATCTCGCGCTTAAATCTTCAACTTCCACCATTCTTATAACCATTCATTTCAACCAGCGGTGGTTCCAGTCTGATCCCTTACGGAAGGCAGGAACTGCTGAAACTGCTGATTTTCACTCAAATCCAACAGGCAGACGGTCAGCAGTAAGTCGTCCAGCAAACTGCTATGGTTTATGCATTGGGGACGCCAGGAACTACTGAAACTGCTGATGTTCACTCAAATCCAGCGGGCAGACAGTTAACAGTAGGTCATTCAGCAGGGCATTCTATATATACTGGGTCGGTTAATAAATCAAGAAATAAAGTATTTAGGAAAACGAATAAATGTCGCCGGGTTTGTTTGGTGAAACATTGGGTCTGTCCATTCTTCATGGCAGTGTCTCTATTATGGCGCGAGCCAAAAACGGCTCTTTCCTATACACTGGCTGTTTCCCCGCGTCGAAAAAAAGAGATTGGAAATATTCATAGCTTCGCTTCTTTTCACCCGGTTGTATTGTGTAGGTTGTATTGCGAGTCGTAGAATCTCTAGGTCAGATTACCCCGTTTGCATTTACTATGCATTGGTTTCGCTTTCCGATAAATATATATAACCAAATACATACTATACAAATAAATAAATACATAAACCATAGAATCCGCCTTTGACTTCAAATTTTCACGCCATTTTTTTAATTAATTAAATTTAGTTAAAAAATATAATACAATAATGGTAATAAGATATAATAATACAATGAATGATAATTACAACTTTCTGTTAAATGAATAAGATAAATGACATAATAAATTACGAAATTAATAAATTAGCCGTTGACCTAGGGAATCTGGAGATTCCGACTTTCAAATGTAGCTGTGGAATCTAATCGAATTGTGCGATCTTTGCAACTGATAGTTAGTTCGAATCAGTCTCGAACATTACACCATGCATTATATTTTATAGACTTGTGGCCATTAAGCTTGGTAATACTAGATAGATAGGTAGATAGATAATTAGATAGACAGATAGACAGATAGACGGATAGACAGATGGATAGAAAGGGAGATGGATAGATGGATAGATAGATAGATGAAAAGATCGATAGATGGATAGATGGCTAGATAGATAGATAGATAGACAGGTCGATAGATAGAGGGATAGAGTGAGAGAGACAGACAGACAGGTAAATAGATAAATAGATAGATACATGGATGGATAGATGGATGGATAGAAAGAGAGATGGATAGATAGATGGATACATAGATAGATAGACAGATAGATGAATTGATCGACAGAGACAGATAAATAGATAGATAGATAGACAGATACAGTTAAAGATGTCGACAGAGGAATGGAGTGAGAGACAGACAGATCGATAGATCGATACATAGACAGGTGAATAGATCGATAGATAGATAGACGGCTGGATAGACAGAGAGATAGATAGGTCGATAGATAGAGGAAAGAGTGAGAGAGAGACAGACAGGTAAATAGATAGATAGATAGATAGATAGATAGAAAGCTAGATGAATAGATCGATAGATAGACAGATAGATAGACAGATACGGTTAAAGATATCGACAGAGGAATACAGTGAGAGACAGACAGATATAGATAGATAGGCTACATAAGCGTCTAAGTAAACCAATAATCTTCCTCGAATTTTTTTTCAAATTTTCCTGCCATTTCTAAATCAATACTTTAGAAATAGCTAATATCAATAACATACTACATAATACTACAAACCACTGATAATAAGATTGAGTAATATAATCACCAACAATCAGTCTCTAATAATATTTATATCTATACTTTTTACATTAATCTAATTCTATTTTTCAGTATAATCTAGTATTATTAATATTTATTATATTATTTGTATTTTCAGGCGCACAAGACAGGTGTGTAGCCAAGAGTGTTTTGCTTAACGACTAATGCATTGCAAATGAAGTTGCTCTCCAGGAATGACATATACGCGCTGGCCTACAATAATTCTCGTGGTTTTATTTTTACAATTTATTTAATTTCTTTCTTCAAATCTTCTAACATTTCAATCCCTCTTCGCATTTAACTGTATGAGCGCAATACTAGTTTAATTAAATCAGTTAATTTTAATTAATCACACTAATACTTATACTGATTCACATTTTGTGAGGACCATGGTGGACCTTTAACTGACCTATTATTAAAGTATATGATCGATAATATCAACGTTTGTTTAATTTAATTTAAAGTTAACAGCAATTTTAAGTCATTCTATATTCAAATAACTGATATTAATATTAAATTTATTTTAATAATGAAGTGTCTGTTGAATAATATTTTACCAATGGTTTTAATTTTAACCGCTATCTTTAATTTTATTTAATTAAATTACTAATAAGACGGACACCGGATACAAATACATATTAATAATACAATTATCGGACTAATAACTATAGATATGTTAAAAATAGTAAATAGCATGGATTAGAATAGAGGTATAACAGCAGCTAAAAAGGCCATGTCACGCACTATTTCTCTATTTTAAAAAGGGTTTCCACTCATCTCCCCTATTTTTTTAACTTTTTTAAATCTATTTTTATTTCAAATATGATAATTTTGCTTCACGGGGGGTCCGCTACTGAAAAAAATAACACTGACATTCAATTCCCCTCGTGTCAGTTATCGTGTCTGTCATTTTGGAGAGAGTCTGCGAAAAAGGGGCGAAAAAATACAATAAATAAATTAAAACAAAGGAAAACCCGGATTTGAAGCACGCAGGAGTTCTTGATACATGTGATATTTGGTATATTGATAATACTAGAAAGGTAGATAGATAGATAGATAGATAGATAGTATGTTAGATACAGACAGACAGATAGGTAGGAAGATGGGGATAAAGATGGACTGATGTAATAGGTAGATAGGTATAGATGGATAGATAGAGTATAAATTGATAGATAGATAGATAAACAGACAGACGGGCATATAGATGGGGAGGTAGATAGATATAACGATTGACAGTTAAATAGGCTGACAGATGGTTTATGTTGTAGGTAGGTAATACAACAAGTTGATAGCAAGATTTTCAATACACAGATAGATAGGTAGGTAGCTAGATAGGGAGTTAGACACAGAGAGATAGGCAAATAGTCAGATAGATGGATACATATACATATACAGATAGATAGATAGATAGACGTATTGATAGATGGGCGATATACAGACAGATAAACAGGTAGATAGATCTAATTAGATATATAAATAGTTAGGTAGGTCGATAAATGCACAGATTGATAGATATACTGGTTGTAGTTAGGACAGATAGATAGAAAGAAAGAAAGAAATAGATAAGATAGATAGACAGACAAATAGATAGATAGACAGACCGACAGCTAAACACAGACAGATAGATAGGTAGGAGGATGGAAATAAAGATAGACAGATGTATAGGTAGATAGGTGGTAAGGTTTAGACAGATACGTAAACAGTTAGGTATAGATAGATAGATAGTTAGACAGATAGTCAGAGAGTTGTATAGAAAGATAGATAGATAGATTTATAGATAGACAGATAGATAGACAGACACACAGCTGGATAGATAGTTAGACAGATGTATAGGTAGATAGGTGGTTAGGTTTAGACAGATACGTAAACAGGTAGGTATAGATAGATAGATAGATAGATAGATAGATTTAAAGATAGACAGATAGATAGACAGACACACAGCTGGATAGATAGGTAGACAGATATATAGATCGATAAGTAAGATAGGTTAGTTGAGATAGCTGGATACGTAGATAAGTTAAACAGATAACAAGCAAACAGTTAGACACTTACGAGGATAGAGACAGATCCATTAGATAGATCGGTAGATAGATAGACATTTAGTTAGGTAGATAGACAGACAGATAGATATAACAGCTAGACAGCTAGCTAGCTACATATAGATACATAGACACGGCGAGTTAAAAGCGACCCAATCAAGTAAATGATAGGTTCCTCCACACGGAAACCACGTTACAAATCGTCTCCACAATTCGCCCCCCAAAAAATGTCGCGAATGAATCACTTTAAACGACTCTCATTGGAAACTCTCTGCTCTCCACAAAGGGCGGCAATTATATCTGCGGAAAAACAAGGCAATTTGTCGCTGATGGCCGAAAAAAGCCAAAATAACGGGTTCGATTTCCGTGTGCGTTTAGTCAAATTGCCCTTCAATTGCCTTCTGCCACAACAATAATTATTTTTTTAAAAAAAGCTAAAAATAGCAATAATATAAAAAACCGCCGAGTATTTTTAGGAATTCATAGAAAGAATCCCACGATTCTTGTTTCAATTCCCTTCTTTTGTTAAATTTCAACTTGAGTAAGAAGTAATTAGAAATGGTTAGAGAGTCACTGAGTCAAAACAGGATTGTAAGTGGGAATCGTTTTATGATCCAATTAAAACAGATCACACGGGATATACTAGGGAATCATTTGGGAATCGCTGAAGAATCTTAGAATCCTTTTTGGTTCTACTTTCAAGAGATAGTGACTAAGATGCATCGTGAGTCAGTGAGTCATGAAACAGGATCAAAGAATCATATAACTTTCATTTATAAACACGGATGGCTACGAACTACACAAGATTCCTTCAAGAATCTATGAATCTTGGAATCACTGAACAGTTCTGGGGAATCATGGGAACATTCAAACCTAATAATCCTTTTCCAGATGACTTAATGAGAGTCAGTATCAAGATGAGTTACATACATTCATCGCGTCACGGAGTGAGTCACTTGATGACTCAATAGACTGTCCGACTCGGTAACAAGCAAACCAACAGAATCTCGGGATTCACTTAAGAATCCCATAAACTGACCTAACGTTCAAGTTTCAAAAGATCATTCATTCTTCATTCATCAAATAACCATGACTCAATATGAATCATAATGACTCAGATGATTCCACAAAGAATCGACATGAGTCGTTATATAAAAGTCAACCCAACTCGGTTCAACAGTAATTCCTTCTTCATTTTTTTTCCCCTACTGACCGCATGACTCAAAGGAGTCATTCCGTCACTGAATGAGTCACTTAAATGACCTTATAAAGAATCCACTCGACTCTCGATTCACGTATGAATCACAGATTCCATTTTAACACTCAAGATTCAAAAGTTCATTCATTACCGACATACTCATGCACTCAATGGTAAGTCATTTTGATTGAGTCATTGACGACGAGATCCATTCGAATACAAGCTCGATGACTCAAACGATTCATTAGAGATTCACTCACCATCAAAGTTGCCTCTAACTCATTCAAAAGTCACTCATTCTTCATTATTCAAAGTTAAGTTGCTAAATGACTCAATAGTGAGTCATTATACAGCAAAATAACAGAATCTTTTAGACCCATGACTTAAGAATCCCACAAGCCAAGAAATCCATTCACTCTTCATTCGTAATCGATCTACTCGATCCTTCAGCAATGAGTCATTCAATGACTCTCGTAAAAGAGTCATCGAATTTTACCATTTCTCTCTCACATGATCCAGCCAATAACAAGAATCTCCATCAATTCCATTCAAACTTCAAAACTTCATTCATTCCTCTCTTCGTTCAATGTACTCGTTGACTCAATATTCAAGTCATTCGATATGACTCAACACAGAGTCATCCAAATCGACTGTTTTTCGGTCGGCGAACCCCGTCGGGAGGGGCGTTGAGTGAACGCGTTTAATACTACGTTGACCCGGTAACGGAGCGGGCAGTTGCCGGGCCAAAACGGTCTGGCGCCACGCAAATCTCTTACAAGTCGTCGCGTCGTCGCGCGGTCCTCCGGCGTAAAGTGCATGTCCACTTCGCCGGCCTGATAACGCAACTTTTACACACAAAACCCAGGCAGAAAAAAAATATCCATTTTCCAGAAAAAAACGTTTAAAAACTTCATAATAATTTAGTAATTTAATTCTATCCGAATAACAATTATAATTCAGATACTAAAAGCTTGATTTCCGTGTAATTATAAATTCAAGGCACAAGTGAACAATTGCAGAAAATGGACAGAATATGTTGCAATCACGCTAATTGCACAATGGCATTTTTCTCAGGTGAAAATCAGCAGATATTACGATAAGGAAAAAGGCCATGGTTTGCGCAGAAGACTAGAAAGACAAGGAATTGCTAAAAACTGTTAAGTAGACAACCACCAATAGAAAAACGGCGAACACTTTTATCTACCAATACGATTCGTTGCATTTCATCCAGTAACTTAATTAATCAATGAAGAAGCTGATGATGCTTAACGAGCCAATCATTTTCCCCCTTGTTATATATATAAGTCGAATTCGTTTAAAATGAATACCCAATAAGAAAATTAAGTGAAAAATAAACAGCCAATAGGAAACCAGATTTTAAAAAATTCATCAGCCAATCAAAATCTAACATAAAACCAAATCGTATTTAAGTAATCAAAATTTGATAGTTAATTAAAAAAAAAAGGTTTAAGTAGTAATTTAATTTGGATTAGAAAATTAACCAAATCCAATTTACAAATTAATTTTTGATATTTAAATCTTTTCCCGCCAAGAATACTAACCAATGGCAATTCTCTCCTCAATACCCTTGTCAACTGCACATAATTTCTAACTAAATATAAAATCAAATACAAAGTATAATTATATGAAAAATTTGAAATGATTTGAAATGAATTAGAATTGAATTGACGATAAGAGAAGAGATGAATTAGAGAGCCAGTAGGTCGTCATGAGTGACATACTCGATGAATAGTTTGGCCGGTAGATCGGCGTCATCTCCTGCCTTGCCTTTCAAACTGGTCACGAGAGACTTGCGGCCCTCACACGGCGCCACCACCGTCACGTGACCCGCCCATTTGTCCACCAGCAGGTTCCTCTCCCACACCTGAGACCACACATCAATAAATATCAATATATCGTTGAAATATCAAACCTAATCCCTTGATCGTAATGTTTAAATCTAAAATCCATCGACTAGTCGATTTGATATCAAAACAAAATCAAATCGATACGGCGGTTAACCTAGATCAAAGGTTAATTAAAGATCGATACTTGATAGGAGCTTGGTAGTCGATCTGAAATCGATACTTTACTTAAAATGGACATTAAATTAGATCGATAGTAAATTTAAAAGTGATACAACTTGGCTAAATCTATACCTGAATTAAATCGATATGTAGTTGATAACGATACTTAACCAAGATCGATACTTAGCCTAAGATCGATAGTTGACCTAAAGTTGATGATTGAGACTTCAACTACCGTCAACTAAATTCGATACTTAAATCAAAATTTCAGAATCGGTAGTAAATACAAATTGATGCTTAAGTTAATATCGATACTAAAAGATAATACCGATAACGGAAAAAATTGAATGTTAAAAGTTAATTAGGTGAATAACAATGAAGTTTACATCAATTCTGATGGGCTTAGTGGGCCGCTTCCGGTAGAAGACGGCCGAAAACGTCCACGCCGTTCCGGATTCCGGTTCCTTGTAGACGTCACTCCGCACGGAATCACCCTCGCATTTAACTATACAATACGGCTCTGGACCTGTTGATTTAATTGCAAATATTACTTACTTTAACCTTAATACTAATTAACTTAACAACAATAAGATTACAATTAATTGGATTCGATGATAAACAAGCTAATTAGTTGTTTATCATTCGAAACGGATGCAATACCTGACAAACCGGATAGTTTCATAATGCGGATGTAAGTGACGCAATTAGGGTAGCTGATGCACGGGCAGATACTCGCTTCCGGAACGTCCAGTTTCAATTCCCTTTGATTCAAATTCGAAATCAAATTAAAAATTAGACTTTATTCAATTTACTTTAAACGCTGTAAAAGAAGGAGAAGGAAAACCACTCACGAAGGTTTGGAAAAAAGGATGAAAAGCAGCAGGCACAGGACAGTTTACAAAGCGGGTTTGTTTCCCCAATGAAGCAGCACGGTTAACGCAGAAGCAAATGCAAAGACGGTCAAGTCCACGGACTTATGCCAACATTCAGAAAGTAGAAAAGACTCGGTGCGAGTTGAGACGCAGCGTTCAGGATACAGTGCACGCTGAGCCAGTGTACGACTCGCGCGGGACAACTGATTGTCTACCGTCTCTGCACATGAACGAATCACACACGACTCATTGATGATTCACAAACTGACACAGGTTGGAATCAACTTAATTCTGTTCGGTTACAAATCAAAATTTGAAATACTGTCTACCGTAAATTGAATTACTATAGTTGTATTACAAGACGGTACTTACTACGTAATCTACCGTTTTGATGTAAACTTTGACATCTACTCTTTAACGATTGTTAGTTCCGAATGCCACTCTTATTTTTGTCAAAATAAAAGTAAACATGTGAAATCACGCCACCTCGTGGCCCCTTCAAGAACAATTTCACTCGATTGTTGACATTTTACCAGCGCGTCTAATACAGAGTACAACTCCTATAACTACTACTGCTACAACTAATAATAATACAAACTATCAAATGACTATCACACCTTTTCTTCGGTAACATACACAGGTTGGTAAATCAGCAACATTTCTCACAGATTTCAACAAGCAAGTACGTTAATCGATCGAATCCGGTAGGAACATACCTTAATCGAGCGTCGCAGGTCGAATAGAATCTCAGCAGGTAATCGCCCGTCTGTCCCGGCTGGAACGTCGTCGGCAGCAGCACGTACCGTCCCTTGGTCATCTGCCGGCGCAGTACGACGCTGCGGACCTTGATGTAATCCGAGTTGGCTAGACGCTCGGCAAACGAGTGTAAACGATAACGACGATTGGCTTCCACCTGAAAAAGCACACACGTTGATCCATCTCGTTTCATCAATTTCTGTTAAAGCAGCTATAACGACTGCATAAACTTTAGTACAAGTTGATATCAAGTTTACCCGCAGGATATCGAGGCCAATGACGAGGTATTCAGCGCCTTCCCGCTTCCTGTGACGGATCTCGCTCTGCATCAGCTCGACGACAATCTCGTCATCATCGGAATCGATGTTGAAGCAATACTACAACAATGATCTTTTCATTAATTAATTACAATTCTTTTAAAGGCAGTTAAACTAAATTAGGTTATTAAATTAATTAAGTCGAATTAGCGTATTAATCATTCGGATTGTAAACCTGCGGGTTTCTCAGGAAAGACTCGCGGTTATTGGCGCATCCTCCGGCTCGGTCAGCAGCGCTACCGCGTGGTCCCGTCGTCCATTCGCCGTAGACGGAGACTCCCTGCCAGCGGCGGCTGAACGTGAAGATGGACGTGTTCAGCAAATGGCAAACGGAAACTTCGGTGAAATGCGTCACGAAGTCGTCGAAAGTCATCCTGATGTCAAATTAAATGATTACATCATTTGTCATTAAATATCAAATGAAAATAAAAAATACGAAAATACCATTCGATTTACATTACTGTAACTGAATCTAAATCGCTATCCGCTAACTAAATGCCGATTTAATTATCTTTTTTATTTATTTAAAACAATTGAAATTATATAGGAATTAAGTGAAAAGTATCAGAATGTTACCAAAATTCGCCGTCCTCTTCAAATGTCAGGCCGAGCTTCTCCCTCTCCGAGGGGCTGATCCTCTGCCATTCAGGCGACCTGGAATGGATACGGGTCAGATCTGCTACCGAGTAGGCGTACACTCCCGATGATCCTTCGCCGTCCAGCCCAGCGGTGCTGCATGTTTTATTCAGCATTGCGTTAGCCCACTTTGAGAAAAGATTAGTCCTCAAGCCGCGCTACATAACAGGGGAAAACCCTAGCCACGCCCTCTCTTTCATCTGATTGGTTCAAGTACTTTTGATTAAAAATCCAACAAATCCCTACTAGACTAATGAGGAGGTACACTTTCAAAGTCTGACCAATGAAAAGCGCTCTTATATTTATAAGGGACCAATCAAATCCAAGATTATGGAGGCTGCGCTCTAACCGATATGAAGCCCCTCAGACATACTACTACAGCCAATCAGAAAATATCATGCAATAATTTCAATAATCGATGAAATGTTTAACGGTTAAAGCCCGTAACAGTTTCAGAATCCTCCAGGAATTGCCAGAATCTCAAAGTTACAGCACCGTACAAGTAGTTCACCACCTTGGCCTTAGGTTGGCTTCACAAGACTCAGGATGGTTAAATACCTTTTGCAAAAGCTACTAATGCAAGGGAAGGGGAAGATGCAATGCTGGAGAACCATGCTTTTATCCAGTCGCTGGGCTGTAATGGCTCCAGAATACATCAGAAACCATCGGCACTAGAAAGAAAGGCTAAAGCATTCCAGTCAAAAAGAGGCTACAGTTCCAGTTCAAGTTCCACTGCTCCACAGTTCATGCAGAAATCCAAGAATGCATATTAACAACGAGAAAGTAATCGAGTAATCATACCCGTCGCTGAAGGAACCGTTCCACTCTTTCTCGCCCCACGGATTGCGTAACCGGACCATGTTGATTTTTTCCCGCCCTCTTAAAAATTAATTTAATTGTAATCCAAAAATCAATATACCGCTGATTGATTCTAAATTGAGTTAACCTTAAGAATGCGAAAAGGCGCGTGTCCTTCAAATTGACCCTCTTGATAGCAGTTACGCCATACGCGTGTCCTTTAATGAGCCCGACTGAAGTGCGTTGTTCCATTTCACTTTGGTTTGCCGCCTAGAATTTTGAATCAACCAATCAGAAAACAGGACGGTTATTTTGGCGGGATTTTTTAAAAAAAAAATTTGAATTACAGCAAGACTGCAGCAGACGAGAGCGTGATTCTCTCTATGCTTCAGAAGGTTTTTAAACAGGGTTTTCCGTTTCTCCTCATCCCGCGAGTAATTCCCTTCCCGCAGGTCAACATTCTCGGTGATCCCGCTGGTGAAGTCGACGAGGGCGTCGCCGAGCCTCCCTCCGTCAAGCGCCTCGTAGCAGCCATTGACCCTAGAAAAAATCAACACCGTTAATCGATTTCCATTAACAATTATAGGGATGAACTGGTGAAAAGAATCAATATCGTGACTCATGAAGCATTAATGAGGAATGTAACCAAGCGATTCATACTTTGCGTAAGCTTTCTCGAGTAAAGCGCTCCAGAACTCGTTGCGGTGCACTGAGTGCGAGAAGATGAGCCGGCCGTTGACCGTTGGCAGCAAATCGTCGATGACGACATCGATCCAGTGCCCGAAGCGCCAAAACGAAAAGTGAAAGACACCTGGATGGGTTTCCGGATGTTCAGGGTCCCAGTCCTGGTCCTTGTAGTCGGGAATGACCTTGTGCCACAACTGTTTCACTCCGGCGAGTACCGAGCAGGCCGCGACGAACCAGCAGTTGCCCAGTTGTCCCTGGGTGACGTCAGCCGAGCTTATGCCCTCGACGAACAACTTCGGGTTGCCGCAGATTTCCTATCGTAAACACAAAAAGACGTTTCACAAACACGAAAAGACGGTTTTTGTTTTAGGGTTCTCTTACCACCGGTCGTTTCCACTCGATCTTTCCCCGAATCCTCTTTGTTGACAGGAACAGACTAGAATCAGTAGCAGGGAAGAGCGGGTCGGTAAACGGGATGCCGAGTTTCAGTTGACTGTTGCGGATTCTTTGGTACCGCTGATTCTTGTACGGTTTGGCCATTTCTCGTTTTGACCGAGACGGAAACAGCAAGGCAAGACGCAGTAATACTGACCATAAGAGTGAGAGCTAATCTTTGGGGTTATCTTACTTCGTAATAGGAACGCCAGCAGATAAGACTGTTTTCATTGTTATCTAAGGCACGTATGAATCAACAATGACAGGTAGTGAATGAAGTGTGAGCTGCATACACAAACTTGTTAAATCATCTGCGGTTAAATAACCTAATCTACGAGAAAGAGAAAAGCCCCTTCAATCCTCAATGACGTGTTATCGTTATTTTTAACAACTGGATTAGTCAACACGTAAAACGGATGTTGGTTTCCCAACAAGAATAAGGGTTTCCCCGCGACTGCCACAGGGATATTGGACGAAACAGCATTGAAATAGCCCCAGCTGCAACCTGAGGATATTTGTGTTTAGTTTCGTCCAAGGGTGCTGCTAAGCTGCAAACACAGTATTCACTGTTGCTTTCTTAATTCGCTATACTATATTTTCAGTCTTGCGCAAATCATGGAAGTTAAAAGTTAAAAGTCAAAGCTATAAAGTTCAAGGTTAGAATATTTATGGTGAGCTGCTATACAAGCTTCTCTTTACGACCCGGTGGAAGATGTGTCAGTTTTGAACCTGTTGTCAGAATCGCTATCTGAAGCATATTTGTTAATAGAAGTGTAAACAAGCTATCAGACTGGTCTGAAAGGCTTTCAGAAAGACAAAACGAAAAGGAACCGTAATTATACAAAGTGATTTAAATTTAGGTTTAAATCTGTTTTTAAATAATTTATGCAACACAATGCATATATTATTATTATAAATATTATTATCATCATTGCTAGTTACTATTTTATATTATATAGTTATACTGTGACTAAAACTTAAGCCATGCCATTGAGATGAAGTTGGCTAGTAAGTGGAATGCCGGTTTGGTTAACCTGGGTACTCGCATATAAGTTTGCGTAACTTCTACCTTCTACATTATGGAAAAAGTACAAGCAAAGCCTGGTTTTGTTTTCAAAAATTGCTGTATTAACTTCCCAAACCCTTCACCATTTTAACCAAGACATTACTGTTCGTAAACTGATCGATGTGCAGCTAGCAGTCAGGCGAAGATAGCAGATTGACAGGTAGACACTTGGCCTTAGCAACATAGGTGGCAGTCACGGATCCCGTTGCAGTTTCGGTGGTGGTGGAAGTAGTTCTGAGAAGCTGGAACTGACGTGGATGTCTACGTGATGGGACAACTTCCTCTAGGGAGGACTCGATAACAGGAGCCTCAGATTCGAAGACATCGCGTTTGCGGACACTGTTGCAGACCTGGGTCGGTCGAGAGCTGATAATGTCAGGATAACCCTCGTTACATTTAACCACTTCGTTTTTGCCCTTGTACTTGCAATCCGTATCGCAGATATCCGGAACGGGTTTTGCGGTTCCGTCAGCATTCACGCAGCTTTTATCGCACACGGAAAGAGAGGTTGGAGGATCGATCATGCAGGTGACGGTAGTGCCAGCGATGGTGCACATGGCACCAGTACCCGCCACGGCAGCCAGGACTTCAGGCTTGGCACTTGCGGTCACTTTCGTGACGAACGATGGAAGCTTATAGGTACATTTCAATGTTTGGGGCGTTCCAGGAACTACTGTACACGTGGCAACGTCTTTATCTGTAGAAACTGGATTGGTGGCGGCAAATCCCGCAGATCCCAGGGTGTATGGGATCTGTACAGTTATCGCAGCAAGCGCGGCACCAGTGGCGTCGACACCAGTTGGGGTAAGCGTACATGATATTGAAGTGCCATCAGGCGGAGTACAGCTGAGTGCAGTAGCTCCTGCTGCCGCGGTTGGCGTACCCGCATTCAAAGCTCCGTTAACAAGATTGGGCGTTATAACAAACTCGACAGGATTCTGGGTACAGTTTAGGGTTATCCCATCAGCCTGCAGACTGCATTCAGTAGCTGGATTTACTATAGCAGCGCTCGTGTTCAAAGTAGCCGTCAACGTCACCTTCAGCTTGCCACTATGTTTGGTGCAGGTCTCAGTCAAACCACTCTTCAGGCAAGTGCAAGCAACACAGAAGGGTGGTTCTACTTTAGTAACCTTTACGTAATCGACCAACTGCAGGAAATTTCTAGTGTTGGCACGTGAAGACACGGACGAAGACGAGAAAAGCGATGATAGGAATCCGCCGGCTCTGCCCTCAACCGATTCCTGGTTTCTTGCTTCACTCTCTTGAGCTCCTGGAGGCTTGCTGTCTGACGGGTTGTTGGGTACTAGAAAGGGTGCAACGTCGCCGTTGTCACTGTCAACGTAGAACCCCTCAACTGTCAAAGCCCTAAATGCGCATCAAGGGTAAGAATTAGTAGACCTACACTTTAGAAGATCCTAAACACGTTCATACTTCATGCTAGTAACAAATTACGACAAAAGGATTTACAATCTCTCTAGTTCCAGTCATGGTAATTGAATAAAATCTCGGGGTTTAGGATACGGATAACTTGGAAGCGTAACTACCAACGACATTGGCAGCCCAAAACCTACCCTTCAAGGAATTTAGGAGGACGGCTACCAGGGAAGAAGATACCTTGGGCACTCAGGGTTGTTGCCAGCACGCTCAGAGCAAGGATGACTTGAAGCTGCTTCATCTAAGTGAAATACATTATGACGCATTAAACCGAAGAGGGTTTAGTGAGTTTAAGACTAGATCTTACCTTGGTAGTTGTCGCTGAACTTACTGGATGCTGGACTAGAGGTAACGACTCCCTTTATATACTAGATCATTCCAAGGACATGCCGAGGTGTGTCAATGTGGAATTTCGAGCCAAATACAAGAAACAAACTTCAAATAAGCTCGGTTTGGTTGAGACAAGCGCAGGAGTGATGGGGTTGGGATGGATTACCCCCCACCTCTTCACCCGTGTCAAGCGCTGAACCCTTAGCACCCAGGCTCGATGGACACACCTACCATACCTGTAAGGAGTTGACAACACGCGAGGAGAAACAGGCCCTATTCAGACAACTAGTATTCCTTATATGCATACACACATACATATCTAGACATCATATAAATCATCAATGTATGTCAATCATATCTACTAGCATATATATATATATCAGATCTATGTTAATTTTCCCTAGACAACTTTGTAGGTAACGGACTCGTACTGAGCGTTCAGAGTCAAATGCTTCAAATCATAGGGTTTTGTACATCGAATAGTTGTTTATGATACCATAGTTATTATTCGCTATCTGGTATTAACTGATCCATGACCAAGTCAAAACAGTACAATACCATTTAGTCTACTTCACCTAAGATGTGTTTCATTGCTTCTTGGTATATCTAACTATACATTTTAGTGGTTATGGGTATCTAAATTTAAAAAAAAATCCCCTAAAACGCCCTTGAAATTCAGTCACACATTTGATCTTCTCATTTGTACCTCAGCTGACGGTAAGACCAGTAACATAACATAAAAAAAACTGAGTGTAAGCCGTCTAAGCAAACCTCTTTTTTCTATTACGTCAGTGCTAATTAATAGAACTTGGGGTTGGTCGCGGACAAAGTGAACCTTCTTTAATTTAATTTTCCCCTTACAAGATCCGTATTGCCCATCACATACTAACCGTGCCCGACTTATTGTTATCTGAATATGTTCAAGTGGTAACGAATTGAATTCAGCTGTAATAGTACTAGCTCTAGTAATATATTTCTATGTTATTTACGGTCCGTTCCAGAGCTTTTGTTGCTTTCCAGACCAAACTGGTACCGGTATTGGTAAGTATTGGATTCCGGGAGAAACATTTTTAAGGTTGAGAATCCCATTTATCGTAACAACATACAGGTTTCACAGCTATTGCAACTTTTACACGGGATACATATATCCTGTACAGATCCGTATGGTTTCATAACTCTTGATACAAGTATAGGTAATATGCGTTATAATATCGACATGTACATATCATGTAGTAACACAGAGATATGACTGTTAGTTCAGGTAATACACGCTAGTGGTAATTTAATGTAATCGTTAAGGAGAAGTTTAGTCAAATAGATAGGTATACAATAAAACATTTTCTGTTGGCCATATACAGCCTTACTTGTTGCAGGTATAAAAAAAAATTACGTGGGTCACATATGCCTCGTCATTTTTTCTTCTCGCTTGGATTTAACACCTTCACACGATTGCCCGTCTGATTGTTTGCTATGTCAATGCCAAGTTCAGCTTTTACCCATTCGTCTCGGTGTATGTGTGTGTGCTCGAGGAATGATATAATTGCCTGAATAAACGTGAACTCACGTATGGATTCTCAAACTTTCAGAATTTTCGGAGAAGACTTAACTTTAATAGAAACCCTGATGAAAATGTCAAGAATCTCATTGATCTCAT
>JAIQCU010001080.1:0-26584 GCA_022114935.1 Leptestheria dahalacensis | reverse complement strand
AGACTGCAGCTTAGTGTTTTATGTTCATAAAACAGGGCCGGCTATGTTCCGGATCACAAGGATGTTGATGTCTTTAAGTTTGTTTTTGTTCATTTTTTCGACCCCTTAATTTTCTCTAGTTTACCCCTTGACCTCCAACTCAGCTTTCGTTCAGTTTCGATCCCGTCATCGCACCGTTCAGTCGTGTTGAATTATTGCGTTACCCCGGTACGTTTATTCTTATGAATTTTCCTTTGAGATTATGTATTAATTTTGTGTTATCGAAATAAAGGATTATATGTTTCGTTCCCAACAATCACGGGCCGCAATCATTTCGTTCAAGCATCATGACAGCTTGCGTTTGTACGACTCCCTAGGGTGTTAGGCTAACTTTGCTCTTGTCTGCTGCTCTGTACCCGCCAACGGCGGCCAAAACATCCGGAATGTGATATGTAATGAACTTGTCATCCGGCCCGATGGGTGAACCTTATTGTCGATAATGAGGTCGTTGTTCGAGCGTGATAACGAACCGCTCTTCCGAGAAAGATTCCGCTCCGCATGAACCGATCTTGAGGGGAATATCACACATAACGGAAAATGGGTGGTTGTACGGGTGTACTGATAAAAGCAAAAAGGGGAATCCTATTGAATGCATTGTTACATGCCAGTGCTTGTCTGGAGCTCTGGTTCCTAGAACGGCGCATTAGACAGTCCGTATAAGCGGATACGCAGAACGACTTGAAGTCTATATTGCAATGCAAAGACTGGATTTGTGTTTGGGAGAACATACATGGTAGGTGTTCAGACCTAACTGAATAGGTATCGTTGAAACGTCGCTCGAGGATAAGCTTTTAAATATTGTGAAACTTACAAATATTCGTGTACGGATATAAAACGGACTACACGTGCCCTTCTTTCTATTGTCCTACCGGTTCCAGGGGAGCTCAGCAACTCGACAATCGCACGTGTTGCCCTTCTCGGAACTACACTTATTTCCTTCTGCTGATCAAAGAGATAGTTAATTCAGCTTTGGGCAGATGAAAAGACCTTCAAAAGATACGTTTTTGTGAAAGCATATTATCGACTTTGTTATGGACAAACAAAAACTATCTTTTCTATTGTTGTGTCGTTCTCTCTCTCTGTAATTAGGTTTGATTGCAAAGGAAACGAACTTTCATTGAGTTTTTAAACTGTACTGACGATTTACGGGTTATTTCAGAGGAAAAGAGCGGGTAAACTATCGACGGTGGGGAGATACTGCAGTCTGTAACAACACAGAGCCGCAGTGAGCATCAATGCAGGACGATATGAAACGGTTTGAAATTATAGGCCCGTAAGGATATATTCTTCATCGGGAGATCCTGCGCTCGGAATTCGATTCCAGGACAAAAAACCGCAGGTTATGCATCACTGATATTTGGCCGAGTCTCAACTTTAAAAAAGTAGTCATGCAAGACTTCAATTCATAAACTTCACAACTTGTTTACGGCTCCCACAGGAGACGGCAGGCTTTTTATCAGTCTTTATTGCATTCGTATTATCCTGTGCATCACAAAGTAGATATTGGCCATCTTATGGCCTACATGGTAAGAAAGTATTGCAATTACTAATGTTTAGGATTTTATTATGGCCAAAGTTACTACCCCATTCCAATGAAACTTTGCAGGTGTATTAAGTACTACTAAGGCTATACTACCTATTTTTTGGGCTGGAATATCTCTGAAAACTTAGGAGAAATAAGCAACCAACTTCCCCGCAGCAGGAACCCTTTTTTATTACTCTAGACTGACAATTCGTTAAGAAAAGAAAAATAAGATACGCAATTTCTGTGTTGTCCATAACAACTTGAAGGACACTCGAGCGGCCAGAAGGTTAAAAAAAACAGGATAGGAGAATGTCATTTTGGTGATTTTTATTCTCGGCAGGTTCGCTGTTGTGCCTTATGGCCTATTGAAAGCAGAAACAAGAAATAAAGGGACAAAGTTCATCTTTATTCCACAAGCAACATGTTTCTTCCTCTACAAAGGGACCACGGATAACGCTAATCTATTTAGGTATGGCGGCGTGTTACAGCCGTCTTGATAAATCCTGATATCATTGGCGTGCGACGCGAAAAAAAGTTCTGTCTGACGTCTATCTTAATGAAAAGATGAAGCATCAAAGCAGTGACTTGTTAAGTTTGTAATTCCATTTAATCTTTCCAAATGAACATCACGGGTCCTTTAAAATCTCCACCGCAACTTTTCAACTTTCCTTAGCGTCTCTTCCTAGCCTGAGTTTTTTTTCAGTCCACATGGCCCCACGCCGCACTGAAATAAAAGCCGAGCTATTTATCCAAAGTTTCCAAATGAGCGAAATTTTAAGCGAATTCAAGTTATGTGATTTTCGTGTGTTCGGGAAATGAAAAGTGAAGATATAATAAGGCAAAACGTGGTTGCATACAAGTAGTCAGCTTAGCAGCACCCTCCTTTGTTTTGGTTCGGGAATACATCATCGTTGTTTAATAGCTCTAATTGAACCTCATCCCGGTCATACAAGTGACTTACGTAAATACAGGAACTTATAACGAAGATACTTTTCCGCACCGTTAAGTTCCCCCAGCAAGTATTGTCCCTGTATATTGGTCCGCATTCCTGACTGACTGACTCTTTGTTAGTAAAGTGTAAAGTGACACGATTAACCCCGTTTACTCTACTTTATACGCCTGATTCACATCCGCAATGAAGGTTAGTAAACAAGTAATTAAGTTTTAATTTGCAGACTTAAAAATGGCCAACTTATTAGCGCGATATGCAAAATATCCTGTTACTAATAAGGTCTTCGACATTGGCAATTTTTCAGTACGAAGGGCTGCACCGAGTTACCGTGCGGAGATGACGTGTTTACTGGCAAGCCAATTAGGAAAACTTCAAATTAGCTTTTAACCAGATTCACATGGCGTCTGCAAAAGTGCGAGGCGAATGTGACATAAAATTGCTTACACGTAACGTTTGTAAACCTGCGTGTGAATCCGTGTATGAAACAGTAATTGGACCAGGTATCATAGAATCCAGCCGATGCGTTCCCGCTTGTTCTGGAAACGAAATGCTTAAAAGGTCTAGAAGTTTGCAGCGTTCGCTTCTTTAGACGGAACTTTTTAGAACCTTTTAGCCATTGTGTAGCTACTTTGAACAGTCAGCTGCAGCTCGTTATTAGCCTGTGAAGTGAAAAGCCCCATGCGTTCTTTCATCAGCTTGTCGAGAGGCCATGGTGCAGTTTTGAGGTTTTACGGAAGGATCATTTAACATAAGAACCGTTGAAGTACCTTATTCCATAGGATCTTATTTGGATTGCGTAGCTATGAAGCTAGACGTACGCGCGTCTGGTTTACCCGAGATACGACGCAAAAGACAGAGAGTGAGTTGCGTTATTCGTGGAGAGAAATAGGACAGAAATAACGCAAGGCGTGTTCCAGTAGTCCGTTCATAAAAAACGCACTGCCTTGCGTCATTCTTAATGAGTCTTTTGCCGGTAGTGTTCAAGATCGAACAACAGACGCTAGAAATTTTTCTTAGTCGTTTGTTTATTTTCCTCGAGGCGAAGAATTACAAGCAACTCGTTTCGACGAACCGATTTTCCTGGAAGCACACACGCACATGTGAATTAAGTTTGTTTGCTTTACGTGATTGCAATTTTTTGGGAGGGNATTTTTTGGGAGGGGGGGGGGGTTTGCTTGCTTCTTTCCTTTCTAAAGCGGCTAATCTATCTCACTGGAGGGTCTCAAATTTTCTGGCCTTGAGGCTCCGGAAATTGACTTGCCCTTGTTTGCAGAATAAATGGCGCGCAGGTAATCTATCTCTGCTTTACTTTCTTTTAACTTTTTGCACGAAGGCAATCTAGACCGAGTCGTGCGCAGCAACGGTCAATTATTCAGCAGATAAGGCAAGCTTACTACGGGAAAAAATTATATAGGTTCATTTAAATTTCAGTAGCAACGACCGTCTTAACTGCAGGTACCATTCACTATTGCGTAGCTGTTTGGGCATTCACGCGCGGTGATACCAGGATCAAAACATTTTAATTCCACCAGTACATGAAAGTCGAAAATGGCGGGTCACATAAAATTTACGCGGGTTTTAAGAATAGTGTCAAAAGTCGTAAGTTATAAGCGACGCGTTATAAAGACGATTGTTCTCTTGAGCAAAGCACACGTCCCATGTTAACATTTGGAGTAGAATTTATCGACCCCTAACGGAAACCATTAAGTGTGGAGTGTAAATCTTACCCGGTCCTTAAGAGGACGCAATATCGGGCTTGTGCAGTGCACCGCCTCGTTACTTTGACAATATATTGCCACCAATTTGCACAGTCATTAGAAAGCATTATACGTATACTCTTTTCTCTCCTGAATATCAATCAAGTGTCCCTAGTTATCCACTCTATTACAGCCGGTACTCCACCCAGATTTTGGGCAGTACACACCTTAACACAGAACATATTTTAAAAGACAGGGTTATATTGACCTACTCGTTTATTTATCTATAGATCCATCCTTCTAGCTCTCTATCGATCTACCTATCTATCTACCTTTCCATCTATCTATCTATATATATCCATCTGGATCAATCTATTTAGGTCTATTTTTTCTATCTGTCTATTGAGCTAACCATTTGTTTTTCTTTAGATCCATCCGTCTAGCTGTCTATCGATTTATCTGAATTAACTATCTGTATATCTATCTATCTATCTATATCCATCTGGATAAGTCTATGTACGTCTATTTTTCTATCTGTCTATTGAGCTAACCATTTGTTTTTCCTTAGATCCATCCGTCTAGCTGTCTGTCTTTTTATCTAACTACTATTTGTATATCTATCTATCTATATATCTATCTGCCCATCTATCTATCTGTCTATTGATGAGCTACCCCTCGTTGAATCCATCCGTCCAGCTATGTCTATCGATCTACCTATCTACCTACCTCTCTGTCTGCCTATTAGTCAATTAATCTGTCTATCATTCCATCCATCCGTCTATCTATATCTCTATCGGCCTATCTATCATTCTGTCTATCTGTCTAACTACCCATTCAACTACCTATCTAAGTATCCATCTACGGACTTACATAAGGAAGAATATACCATTCTATTGTACAGTACGTGAATCCATACAAATGATACGAAACTGGAAAGTGTTACTCATCGTACCCGGATGAATCTTACCTGAAAGAACTTGAACACTTTACAAAGGACCGTTCCAGCTTTCCACTGGACAGTGAACGTCCAAGCAGCTTCCCCGGCAATGCACCAGATGCTGACCAGCAGATCAGCGATAGCCAGCTGCAGTAGTAAGATATAAAGCGAACTACTCCTGGGCTTTTTATCGCGGGCGATGCTGGCGATAGTGACGCAGTTCCCTAGCACGGAGCACACAGCCATGACGAGCAGTACGAGAACTTTGATAAGTGACCTGTGTGTGAATTCCGGGGCTGGTCCAGCTTCTAAGCATGTAGCTTTGAGCAGCTCGAAAGAATAGGGGTCTAGATCAGCACACGAGGTATAGTTGCTGCTGTCTTCAGCGGGATTCACCGTTGTCGTTTCCATGGTTTGCCCTGCTATGAAGACCAATAGATTACTGTGATTGTCAACAAGTCCTACAGTCGTTGGAGGACGAAGATTCTTATGAATGCGTCTATCTCTTATGATAATTGGTATTGGTACCTAAATTAAACTCGAGGATGTGTTTTGCCCCACAAGTTAAAGTTCATTGTTTTGCGGTGGAAAATTCCTAAACATCCAATTATGTAGACTCTATATTATGTTTTCATATAACAAAGCCAAGCATGGAATTCTCGAACCAAATCTAAAGATACTATGCAAAGTAGCTGTTTTGTAGTCCTCGCTTCCACTACGGACACTGAAAGGCTCTTCCCAAGAGGTGCAAGGTTTCCAGACCAAGCGAAGCAAAAAATGGGAACAGAACTTCTCTTCCCTGTATGCAAAAACATTGATTCTGAAGCATAGGCAAGTTTTCAAGGTTCTTGTCCGTGTTCACTTGCTTCTACCTCAGAACTCAGTATTGCCGAAATTCATCAAATGCGTTTGCTCCTACGCGGTATAATTCAGGACAATGTACGTTAAGCTGTAGGCATTAGATCTGAGTGAAGGGCGCCCTTTTCTCGGACCCAGTTTTGGTAGAACGACGTAGTACGCATATGCCTCGTTAAAGTTGTAGTTTGGAACGTCAGACGCACTACTTGGCACACCCCCACCCCCCTATGTGAGGATGACAAGACGATACAGAACAGCAGGGGTTCAGTGTCAGCACATTACTTCATCAGGAAATTATACTGGGTTATACGTGTCTGTAAACCTGTCATGGGCAGACAAATAAAGCTGTCCATTTCTGTCACTGGTGCTCGGCCATGATCGCTGACACGTCCTTCCGAATTCCTAGCATATTTAGAGACCAGTTACTGCTAGGAATTATGACAGACTGTAACGCTGTTGCAAACAGGCTTTCGCCCCGTTCCGTTCGACACGACGAGGATTAGGTAACCTGCAATGCATTAGTAACTCGATCGTTAAGCTCGTTTATCAAAAGGGAGTTTTACAATGATTCTCGGACCCAGAGTAGCCGTCTACCTTATAGTTTATACACGATGGAAGAAAACCTTTGGACGTCAATGGTTGTTATGGGCAACGGGGAACACCCTAAAGGTCGTAGAAATATCAGTATAGGTCAGTCATGTACGTGTCAAGTTTCAATGTGCACGGTTAAGCATTGGGTCCCTTGGACACTTGCTTGTTATACTAGCTTGAGTTTTCAGTGAATGACTGATTTTTCCAGTTAACCACACAGTTTTGTCTTACACGTCCGCAGTTCAAAGATGATAAGATTATGGTAAAGTCTGTTCCAATAACAAGGGCACAGTACAGCGCACTGGTCACACTGGATCACTGAGAAGTTGTGAGATTTCATGGTTAATTAATCGTATAATCGTCATGTAGATTTCTGTTGTTATCCAGCAAAACCTGTTAAAGATACAAGCAAAAAACTCTCTATTCTTGTTTTCTGGAACAAACTGTACACTGTCCAGTTGCGCGTATCGTCACCGTGTTGACAAATCCCCCCAGTTTAGCACTTCAACCCATTTGCTAATCCAACCGCGCGCGCTCAGACGCAGCAGCAGCATTACGGCGAAAGAAGAATTACGAGCGGGCACCAACGGAGCAAACAAGAGAAATGCCTTTATGTAAGCTGTGTGTGGAAGATTGCCTGGATTCCTAGGAAAATAGCTGAGAACGATTGTTCGACTGAATGGCAGGTCGCAGACATCTTTCTGTGAGCTTTGTTAAGTATCTCGTTAAGTACCCCCACTCGGTGCACTCCAGTGACTGGGCTATTCGGCAGTCAAACAAATGAACGAGTCTTAATATCCTTCTAAAAATATAGGCACCAGTCGTTTCCCCAGTGTGTCATTCCTACCCAATAATACAAATTCATAATAAAAGGACTTCTTTTCCATAACGGGTAGATAGTGACATTTTTATAGGAAAGGTATAAATTGGATTGTCGTTGTTTTCTGCGCAAGTAATACAATCTTAATCTACAAGCAGCTTTGCGCTTACGTTAGAAAAAAACAATGTAGCAGTAGTTAGTTAATGGAAGAGTATTAAGAGAACTGTCTAGAATCTTGCAAATAGGTCTAGGATTTTAGACTTTTTCTAGAAGTCTTGAATTTGGAAACGAAGTCTAGAATTCTAGGTCGAAGGGTCTAGAATCTAAGAATGACGTCTAGAATCTGACCATGGTCAAGTCTAGAATTCGAAAATGAAGCTATAGGTCGAGATCTAGAACTGAAGAATGACGTCAAGAATCTTGATAGGACCTCATTTGAGTCCAGTGCAGTAACTTGTACGTGAGAGAGGGTCAAAAGCGAAGTACCAATTGTCCTAGGTACCTAAGTTTCTCTGTGCTGTCCTAGCTACTATAACACGCCTAGTGAATGGACTCGGATATATACGGTTGCTGTATCGATAAATGTCTTAGTAATTTGATCAGGCCATATACCGATATTACCCTCCTTAAGAACAACTGAATGAGGCTCTCTATGAAGAGCGTGAGCATGCGGCTTTCTAAGCGCTACATTACAAGTTACGTAACTTAAGATGTACGATTATGTAACCAGCAATGATTTGCTACTCACATCAAGCATCTCTATTCATTTCTATAGGAACCATTATTTCGGAACAAACTTCCAACGACGCACTCATCCTACATCTTCTGACCCTTTTGTTTGTGTTTAACAGTGCGAGGGCGTCAGAGGTAGAAGATACATGACTGGATATGTACAATATCTGTAACATAATCCTGTTTCTTTATTGGTAATACTCGAGTTAATCAGTTATTACTACTTGAATATGTTTTTTTTTTTACCGTAACTTGACGCTAATACCTTCTCTCCGAAACGCTGGAGGATGGAATATCCTTGATTGACTGTACTCAGGTTCTGGTCCAGTTTAATAAACAGTACCAGAAAGGCACACTCGAGTAACGACGATATGAGTAGAACTTGAAAACTGTCTTTCCACCAAAAGATCTCAGCAATTAAACTGTTAGTACAAACTAAACTTCATGTCCCTGCTGCTTTCTATACATTGCTTACTGAAGCAAAGACTTCTTTACATTCTTCAAAAAAAATTGCATCCTTTAAGCCTATACAACATTGTCTGGCGTCCTTCCAAGTAGGCTTTCTTCTATGCTCTCGCACCCAAATGCATATGCAGAGCTGAATACACAGTAGGGTTATTTTTCATGGATGAGGAGGATTTTTGAAGGTGTTCCGTTCTTAGAACTGACGCTGCAGCCACTTTTGATATCGTGCAAAGCATTTACAACTTATACGATTTTGGTAAGGCAGCTATTGTAAAATAAGTCATACACCCCAAATCGCTTTTGTTTCAAGTCGATTAAGATGATTAGTTATTACCTTTAACTATCTACGGAAGGGTAGAGAGACGGTTGACGAAGGCAGTTGAATATAACTCATCTGCGAGCAGAGTTTAAAGCCAGAGGAATTCCGTGTAAGCAGCAGACCAAGAAGATACTGCTGGGAACTCGGTACGGAACACCGAATACGCTGGAATTGGAAGATGCTCTCAGCGCATGGTCAGACTCACTCTCGTACCGAGTACAGGGACGGCAGGGTGACTGCTCAGTTTAACGAATTAATGAACTTCCCTTGTCGATTCTTCGACACTGAAGCATGGTACGTTAGTTTAATACATGCGCTGTACTGTTCGACGTGGACGTCCACGTACGAACGTCATTCAGCATTTATGAAGACATCGAAACTGTCGGAACTAGCTGTTTACATAAATGGAAAGGTCAAGTTTTTCACTGCCTCTATGCATTATTCAGAACTGCTAGAAGGCTACCGAACACAGGCTAGGACACTTGCACATCTTCCAGTTAGCGCTTCAAAGTTATTGTTAATGACGAACCATATGTATCAGCTGTGCTACTGTACAGTCTAGAGCAATAAAATAGATTCCTTGCTCGAGAAAAGTTGATTGCCTGTTTCTCCCAAGTTTAGAAATTTATGGCACCCCAAAAAATACCTAGTGTAGACCTAGTACCACTTGATACACGTGGAAAGTTTCAATGTAATCGGTTTGTTCTTTTGGCTAAAAGAAAATCCTAAAATTTGGAAATTATAAAACGTTTCCGCCATTCCAGAACCTTATTATTTGTCCCATAGGCCCGTACACCTTAACATTCCTCAGGTTAATGAAATCTGTCCGTTGTATGACATAAACAACAGAGTCTGGAAATACCGTTGGTTACAATAGTGTATCGCTAATACGGTAGTTCAGACACCACGTCAGTTTCTTCAATTCTATACAGTACGAGTCTGTACCGAAGTAAGAGTTTCACAAGCAACCCGAACCGAGCACTTATCCGCAACTACGCAATATAGCATCGTGTAAAGGGATACCTCTCAGGAGTATTAGGCTGTACTCGTCAGTGAAAGTTTGCGACAAGCAGGGGCCCGAAAAAGCAGCATGTGCTATAATCTTGTCTCGTTTTGAAACGACTTGGGCATTCAGGGGTGTCCTTTTCTTGCAGGTCTGTTAACCTGTCTATATATCTTTTAATTGTATCATCTGCTATTATTTACGTATGTCCGTTACTTAGTTATATCCTCTGGGATTCGCTGTTAACTTATCTACAGCACTTAAGTTTCACTTGTATAGTTATTGACGTAATAAGTAGTCCTCCTGTTGTGTGTGCATTTTACTGTCAGTGTCTGTTGGACATTCTTAAAGAACTTTTGAGAACTATTCAGGATCTGCAGCCTCACTTTTAAATGATGTCAGTTGAAAATCAGGTGAACCTATTTGACAGAACATTTTAACTTCGCTGGAAAGCGCGCATCCTCATGCAAGAACGGTACCTCAATCACAGTGGTTTTGGAGTCTTGGATGCCATTTCACGTTTGTTTCCTTTACAAGGGATGACTGATTTCTGCACGAACGAGTTCATAACCTAGAGAAATGATAGATTCTTGGATGACGTCATAGATTGAATCCATATCACTGATATAACATTCCGACGGAAAAACTCATAACGGTGAATTTGCAATTATCGCTCAGTTATATCAATTTAACGAGATTTTCGCTCCCTTTTGTAAATGCAATTAAGCACAGCACTTGGTTGACCTAACACATCGCACATAGCTCGACTCACTTCCCGGACTTGCCGAGCGAAACATGGTAAACCGAACTACAAATTACTGTATATTTTGATTGTTCCTTCTCATTAAGGACTTCAAAGCACTCCATCAACCAGTTAAGGATGTGTTTGTTAGGGTAGTCTGTTGTCAAGTTATGTGTACTTTCCGTGAACGTTATTTCCTTTCAGCTTCGCAAGGGGGCGAACATTAAAATGTTGAAGTTAATTAACTAATAAGCATATTTGGGACGGATAAGCAGAATGACTAGTAATAACAGCACTTGTATACAACCTATAAAGTTACATCAACGGTCTTAGTACCTTTGGTCGTCGAAGCAAAGCCTTAGCTGAAGGTATAAAACAATGTTTTCGCGTGAATTCAACCCATTTCGTAGTAGTGAGATCCCATATTAAGTAGCATCAACCATAAAGGCTGTAAACATGAAATGGTACAAGAATAAAGGACAGATAGACCCTTATCCCCTTAAACGAATTCTGGAGCCCCACCATTACCCAGTGCAAATACCAGCGGGTCTGTTAGCAGTTCAACCAGCTCTGGTTCCAGTCTGGTTGCTTATGGAGGCAGGAACTGCTGGAACTGCTGGAACTGCTTAAACTGCTTAAACTGCTTATATTCACCCAAATCCAGCAGGCAGTTGGTTAGCAGTAGGCCGTGCAGCATGCTGGTTTCTGCACTGGGTAGAGATGAACATTTGCTGGGGCATGATGCATTAAGGTATGTGTGCCAGTAAGCTCTGTTTTAGTGCCACGGTATGCTTAAGTCGATCGACGCATACAAGTGTTTAATACAAACGCATCTAGGATCATGATTCCAGTTGTTCGTTTTGAAAACAGCCTATATATTTTCACTACTTTAGTGAAAATGCAAACAAAGCAGCACTTGAGCATCTTGAAAGCATTGCTGTATCTTTTCCTGTATTAATAAACTCGGTTCCCATGGGTCTATTTACGAGGGCTTATACAGTACGAAGTGCCCGCCATCTTGACGGTATGGCTTGTCAGCTAACGGCATTTCCTTTCAGGGAGATTTGGCAATATTTACGTCGTAATATTGTAACGGAAATTTTGCTTGTAATTTTGGTTTACTAACAAGTTTACGATATGGAAAGTGGTGAATTAAGTTCTTCCTGTGATGAGGCTTATGGAAAGTCACGTGACGTGCCCGTCACGATACCCAGGCGCTGTTCCTCAAGTAGGTTTCTCAATAGCCTTACGTTAACCATATACGCTGTAACTGTCAGGAGATTATAGTCCAGACTACGCAGGATGTAACGGCTAGCCGATGAGGATTGCCACAAGACACACACTCCCCGTAAAAGACCAATCAGATTTAAGGGGTGAAGACGCACATTAATGAATGGGGTATTGATTGTCTGTTGGTTTGTTGTATTGTGACCACAAATGTCAAAGGATAGTTTTTACCAGGATGCATAGATAAACTTTTGCTTTAAAAGATTCATTAGTCGTGCATGTTTTTTTTTACTATGATACAAATTACAAATATGGTAAAGAGTCAACTCTCGTATACTTGAACACGGCAAACTTTATTTCCTGCTAATTAAACCTTTTTCAGTCGTTTTGCAGATTGCCTATTACTCATGAGAAAGTTTTCCTTGAAAAACTTGTATGTAACGATAATTACTCCCTTAGATATTAGATAGGCAATAGGCACAACGCGCTGGTCAATGAGTACATGTGTCTATAAGCCTAGACCGCATTCAACTGTCGGGCCCGAGTAACCCATGCTTGCTCTGACTGGTGACTAATTGGTAGTAGCATTCATGTATGGAAAAATCTAAAGCTCTTAAGCATATATAGTAGTAAAAGCAGCTGGTTTACTAGGAGCTGGCTAACATTAGCCATTGTTCGTAGTAGGAGTTCGCGCTGATGGTTCTGATTGTCGGTACAGGTGGTAGCCATTATAGTAGTATTATTACTATAACAAGTCGTGGAAGTAGTTACCGTAGCGATAAAGTTGCATTAACGGTAGTGCTGGTGTTAACGTAGTAGTAGTGATGCTGCTGGTGCTAATAGCCTATTAGCCATGGTAGTAAACGGTTTAAACGGTATATAAGTGGTTAGCATCGCTGTGTACTAGTGAGGAATACTAGTATTAGCAACTGGTATAAGAGCTGCCTATAGTATTAGTATTAGTATTGGTGTTAGTATAGTAGTAATGGTACTGTTGGTACTGGGAGCAGAGTTAAGTAAGAAGTAGTAAGGAATACGTGTAACCCTAGTTGGTAGTCAGGCAATTCAGTAAAGACGTCTGCCCAAGTTCTAAAAAAACGGCATCAACCCTATCTACGCTGGCGTTTTCGTGCCATTCATTCACCTTCGATATCACTATCGATCCGTTGCTTTTTTCCCAGACTATATTTACCCCGACGCATGCCATTCAGTTCCCAAAGTTGTGATTTGAACCATTCTTCAGTAGCTAGCGAAAGTCAAACTTGGTCATATGGTAGAACTCGTCAGAATGTTTGTAACTGTTACACAGCAGTACAGCCTACAGCAATGTAAAAAAAAGGGTTCTTGCTGGGGAAACGTTGATCGCTTATGGTGCCCAAGTTTTCAAAGAGGTAAGAGCCAAAAAAATACTGAGTGTAGAACTCGTAATACTTTATACACCAGTAGAGTTTCATTCAAGTCGTGTTAATAGTTTCGACAAACTAAAATGCTAAAGTTTAAAGGATCCATAATTTCCTACTTGACTGTAGACGGCACACTAACATCGGTGCAAACGTACTTCAAGGAAGCTGTAGCGTCCATTTGAGTTTTACTTATATGAATTGTAAATATTTGGTTATTAGTTGAGTATTTGGGTAATAGTTTCGATGGTATTAAGCAACCCGCGACGTTCGAAACCTTCCTGGATCTTGCTATTTCAGGAAATCTTTAGGTAAACCTTGTCCAAAAATAGCAATCAGTTCGTGCTTACTTTACTTTAAGACGGCTTCACTTAGGTTTACCTTCTTTAGAAGAAACATCGAGTGAGGCGTACAAATACTTGCGGTAGCGCACAAATATTTTGTCATCAAATACTTGTAACTTACTTCCTTCAACGCACACAAATAGTCCCTTCTTGTGCGCAATACTATACAGACCCTTTTTCTCAACTGAAGAAGCATCATTCGACATTGTTTCTTCTCAATTATCTGCGCGCTCCTCGGTTTAAAGAACAGTAGTCTTTCTTTATAGGTTTAGTAGACTTTAAAAAATCCTATTACAGAAACAAGATCACACCACGGAGATATGCCCCTTATCCCAAGAGGAGGAAAAAATACCATCGTAAGAGTAAAGCGCATTTGTTATTTATGCTGCACTAAAACGGCGTTACCAGGGTCATAGAAAAGAGCACTTTTTTGTGCGTGTGGCAACGGGGAATTATAACGGGTGGCAGCTGCAGTATTAGTACATTCATAGCACGAGTATTAAGGAAGAGATTGGGTCCTCAGTAATATCACAGTAATGTAACTATAGCTGGAAAGCAGATTAAGTGGAATAGTAAGTGGATTAAGCGGAGGGTCTAGTCAAAGTATCTCCTCATTCATTTGCCATGCTCAATCATTGGAACTTGGCAAAGGTACCATCTGCTTGCTTACAATCGGGCAACCTAGTTTATATAGAAAGCCTGGAATGCAGAACTACCCTAACCTAACCCAACCTAACCTAACCCGACCTAACCTAACCCAACCTAACCCGCACCCAAAGGAATTCCATGACAAGATTTCAAAGTAACTACGAATCGAGTTAAGAAAGGTCCTAGCTGTTGACAAACAAAAGGACAAGCGTCGCACGTGTTCTAACGCTGACTCAAAAACGACAGTCATTTTGAAAGGTCCGAAGGAGAAAGACTTCCATGGAGCAGCTGGAACGAACAGTGCAAGTCTCATGAAACTGCCACGAAGGGTTCGATTCAGCCTGGTTTCTTGGGATAGGAGAGTTCGCAGGGGCGCACTGCAAAAACACACCACGATGCAATGATAGGATTAAGGTGTCGTTCCCCGCGCTTTGTAAAACCCCTGTCCTCGTCTTTATGAGACATCCCACGAGGAGTCCTTTACATTATGTAAAAGCTCGGATGGGCAAACGTGTTTTGGATAATTCAGAGTTTTGCAATCCTTGCGAAATTCTGGCGACGCTATATACTTGAAAACTTTCCGTAAAAGGTATTGATGTTTAATGCCAGGAACGTGATTTATAGCAGCGGGGAATGTACGTGTGGGTAACTGGTATGCTGCTTAGCTCTGAGTTCATTAGGGAAGTTTACGGTGCTTGTACCAATAAGGAGTGTTGGTAAGGGAGATAAAGGCTTAGGCATTCTGAAGTGTCCGCCATCTTGACGGTCGGGCGATTAGCTGCTCTTATTTTTTCCATAACAAATCCGTCGTAATTTCATTCTATTGTAATATTACTATTCTATACAGTCTACAAAGCCTTACGGAGACGTGTACGTGTAGTGACGTCGTAATGCATAAGCCCTATATGAGGGCATACGGCGGTTAGTGTTAATACTGTGAGTCTTAAGTGAACTGAAATGCATTGAATGTTTTACCGTGGTAAGTTGGCGATTGAGTCGACGAACATAGGGTTTAGCGAAACACTGAGTTCAACTTAGTTACATGCCCCGTCCGCCTGTTAATTTAGGAGTGACGCTGTAAACTGAACGAAATTTAACAACGGATAAAAGATCTACCTAAACTTCATTAGTTGCTTATCAAAATAAAGAGGATCTGTCAAAAATCAAGGGGGTTTAAGAACTACAGAAACTTCGTCAAACTCGTCATTAAACTCTACTCGTAATCTTGGCTGAATCAAGCCTACGGGTAGCATATAACAAATCCGCGGGCTCCGTATCCAACCCACGGTTAATTTGAACTCAGTAACGTAGCTTTACATCCAAGGCTAATTCCTTTGAGAATTCCCGGAAGATAATTTCAAGTGGAAGAAACCTTTTGAAAAGAGAACTAACAAGACGCTGCAGGCGGCCCTGAAAGCAGCACATTTGGCAGCTCGACTCCAGCTTGATGCCACTCTCGTCGGGGTATCAACTTGGATAACGACGGTATGCCCTTTGATTGGTCAGAGATTCGCAGTATTGCCAACCGCAGTTTGGCAACAAGGGGAATCCACTGATGAAAATCTATATCTTTTTTTTCGATTGCCAGACTCTAACCCGTGAAATCTTAACGGTAGTATGGCAAACTTCTGGATTTCCGAACTTTCTACTCGTGGCTTAACTATTGAGCTTAAAATAAACAGGAAACAAGATACGGAAGGTGATGCCACAGTTGTTGCTCTGGTTAGCATTATGTCCCTGGGGCATAAGCGGGTGGGGCTAGGCTAAGACAAAGTACGCGACATAGCCTGGCCTTTTGCCTGGATGGCAAAATCCAAGCCAGGGTACCAGAAGATAGCCGTTTCCCATCATAATAAAGTGCGCCTATACATATAGATATCGTTCAACATAGCGAATCTTTTGTGATGTCCCAGATATAGACACTATTCACAGCCCCTTACGCACTACCACTCACGTAACAAATTCGTCAAAACCTAGTTTTTTCAGCCATCCCACAATAGGCGTTACTTATAACTATAGATAGAATTTTCATGAGAAAAGTTTAGTAAATATATACACTGAATATGAATGGAAAAGACATGTATGATATTAGCATATGGGGTTATTGTTAAAGCACAATTGCAAACTCTTGCAACTCGTAAAGATATAGAGACGGCTCTCCGCTGAACAGGGTTGCCAAATCGTAAAACGGATTTCCGCGCTATTCTCTAACCCTTAGAGCATATATAGGAGCTCTAACCGGTTTTTCGGGACACGACCGCAGGTATATTGACTTCTCTGTGTTTTATTTTCCCATTTGTTATCCGGTTCGTCCGAATGTTCTGTTCCCGATATCGATCCGCCTTTTTCCCCCGCTGTGAGGCCATCATATGCATTATTGCCTTTATTTAGCTAGTGGCTCTTGAGAGAGCAGTTCGTAGTTCGTTAACATCACGTCCGCTGTTACGCACAAAGAGGGTCAAAAGGCAATCGTGTAGCGTAGCTTCGTTGGGTTGACCTACAGTAGACGTAACAGCTCTACAGGAAGTGAAGAATAACTGTAGGTGAATAAGGTCCTGTATAAAGCGGCGTATTCCGAAAACTAGCCAGACTGCGAGAAGAATCGAGAACCTCCGCCGGTATTAAAGGAATTCCGCTTATAGCTATGATTAACCTTTGTGTTATTATAGCCATTTACTAATTTAAAAGAGGTAACTTCAAACAAAAATGCAAGTGGCTATACTTGTCAACAGATTTCATGCAACCTTACAAATCTTGGACCTATTCCCCTTTGATATACATACAGCATTATGGAGATAATCAGAGAAAGTGACGTTAACAGAAGAACAGATATAGATAGATAGATAGATAGATAGATAGATAGATAGATAGATAGATAGATAGATAGATAGATAGATAGATAGATAGATAGATAGATAGATAGATAGATAGATAGATAGATAGACAGATAGACAGACAGATAGATAGACAGATAGATACACAGACAGATAGACAGATAGATAGATAGATAGACAGACAGATAGATAGATAGGAGATAGAAAGATAGATAGACAGACAGACAGACAGACAGACAGACAGACAGATAGATAGATAGATAGATAGATAGATAGATCTATATAGAGATTGTCTTCGGCTAGGGTAGTGGTTAGTATCTCGGGCTGTCAAGCGGCAGACCAGAGTTCGAACGCTCGAACCCAAGGACATAAAATAAATTGAACCCATGAGCAAGTGTCGATACAAAAATGGTATGAATAATAATGGAAAATACACAAAGCAGGTAATATCTGGCAATACTCGCAAAAAGATGAGTACGCCAGCTATTTTAAAAAAGATAGATAGATAGATAGATAGATAGATAAATAGGGCTTATACATCATGACGTCACGTCACGTGGCCCCTTCGTATAGGGCCCCATATGTGCATTAAAAAGTTGCTTTCACAAGAATTTAATATATTCAGAGTGAAAAATAGAATTCAACGAGGTAAAATTCTACCCAAAAAATACACAAGTTTTGCATGTAAAGGATACGATCATCAGCTGTTACATAGTCATACAGTTACACAGATCAGCGGACGCTTCTAGATGCATAAGCCCTATACAGCCTAGAACACATGTACGTTTACAGACTAATGAGCTCTAGGAATTGAGCTACGTCTTAACAAAGGATCCTAATTCGTTTGAAACCAACACATGGGTAACATCTTGAGTGGCTGGTACGTGACGAAGCAAACGTATCCGTTTACTGCAACATTCTGCATTTACTCAGGTAAAGAGAGAAAAATAACATCAAGTTCTTCCGCTCTGTTGAGCAACTAGCAGCTGAGCCAAGGTTTACCGTTAACAGCATGGCTCGGTTTTCCAAGTCAGTGCTGTGCAATAATACATCCAGCTTAACCAACTTGACCTGTTCGGTCTCACATGCCTTGAACATAACCATGCCAAATGATCTGTTTATATATACCAGAGGATATAGACTAGACTATATCATCAATGTTGAAAGATTGTGTTCTTTCAGTTTTCTATCATAACGTGAAATCAGTAAGTTATATAGTGGAATTGTACAGAGCGGCATCTCGAGTCACGTGACGTGACGTCATCATGTACACCGCGTTACCTTTCACTGCTCTTAACACAGCTGTTGACGTCCACGTGAACGAGGCGTTGAAACCTGTTAACCACGTGATAATCGTATTGCAGGTTGAAAAGTCGATTGGCTCCTCTCAGGTAGAATTAACAGCTGGAAGCAAGAAGCAGGTGGATATCCAGTGTTAATGAACACATCCGAGCGGTTCTGTGTTACTCGTTTGCGCTTCGTTACTTGTGAGGATACGTATAGTTTACGTTGAGGCCTATACAAGTAATGAAGCTGTTTATCATTTTTCCTCCGTAAATACAGTAAAGGCAAGTCTGGGAAACTGCGGGCGATCCATGGCTTTCCTCGTTGTGACAGAGGGCGACTTGCGAATAGGATACGCGAGAGAAATTTTTGTGTTCTTGTATACTGTCATCTGTGCACTGAAGATCACACAACTTTTGTGCCGGATACCACGCCGATGTCCTTCACGTGCACTGCTGCAAAAATGTCTTCGGAAACCAAAGTTATACAACTCAAAATCTAAAATATAGACAGTAATTAACTTTTAGTTGTAGAGTCAGCATGAAGTAGCCAATAGTCTCTGCCTGGCCTCTTAAGTAAAATATCGTGTGGTTACCAACGTTGATCGATTGTTATCGATTCAGAGATCAGTATCTTTATCGTCGGTCTGTTCTGCTAATATATATATATACCAGTCCCAGAATATGCACAAAGACACATCTTCATGACTGACACGATTGTCCGACTGCAAATCGACTTACTGACATGTTGTGCCTCTGATGTTTATCAATATTTGATTCCTGGAGTACCTTACATGTAACACATACAAGTACTTGTAGTGTGCTGGCCATATCAAGAAGGATCTTCTTGTAGGTTGTCTGGTTTCCATGTAAGTAGCTGTGGTTTTGCTGTACTGATATTGACTGGAAAGTATTGATTGATTATTAAGCTATAGTAAGGTATTGATTGCGCCCTTTTGGTTTAGCTACAATCTCTTATTTTTTTTAAGCGAAGTTAATGTTTATCTATAGCTAACTTTTTTGCGCAACAGATGCTATAGAGCGTTATGGATGGTCACGTGACGTGATGTCGTAGTGATGTGGTAGTCGTAGGCCCTATTTATCTGTCTGTCTGTCTATTCATTCATCTATCTGTCTACCTATCTATCTATAAGTGAACCTATCTACCTACCTATCTATCTAAGTGTCTTTCTGGCTGTCTATCTATTTATCTATCCATCCATCCATCCGTTTATCTATCTATCTATCTATCTATCTATCTATCTATCTATCTATCTATCTATCTGTCTATCTATCCATCAATCAGTCTGTCTATGTATCCATCTGTCCATATATCTATTTATCTATCTATATATCTATCTATCTATCTATCTATCTAACTATCTATTAATCAGTCTGTCTAAGTATCTTTCTATCTATCTATCTATGTATAAAGATATCAATCTGACTATCTGTCTTTCTATCCGTCTATCTGTCTATCTATCTTTCTTTGACCACTATCTGTTTGTTTACCTCGTATCGATATACGTTTGTCACAATTTGCTTTTTTTACTAGGCACGTATAGATCCCATTTCTTCCATCAGAGAGAGACATCTTCGTGTCCACTGCTACCGCGGTAGCAGTAGAACTATACAAACATCAGTAGCAGTGCTGGTGCCAGATAACTCGGAATTACACGGATTAGATCAGTCGAAATTAAGATTTGTTTTCACGTTACATAAAACTACCCATCATTGCCCAAATGTTTAATTGCCAAGTTAAACTTCATATGAGCTAAAACACAGAATTTTCCGATTTTCGTCAACACACGCAAACCATTCTCTAGAGGTTTATACGTTGCGTACTGAACACAGCTCTGAACACACTGACATTACTCGTTTCAGTAAGGAGTATACTGACCGTCGTTAAGAGATACGAGACTTATGCGTTTGAATTGTCCGCCATCTTGAAGGTCGGACAATCAACCAACGGTATACTCTTTCCGTTAAAAATGGGGATTATTCCGTCGTAATTCTATGCGCTATCTACTACTTTCTACTATATATGACATGTACTAGACTGTTTCATAATCGTCTTATATTCTAAATATAGTCTATAGAGTCTTACGGAGAGTTACGTGACGTGACGTCATAATGCGCGTGGGCATACGGCTGTTGGTGTTAACACCATTGAAGACCCATACAATTCTAACACAGTAATCCTGAACCCTGTTGTACACGAAATGGTAATTTGATGGTTGAATCGAAACTTGAAATTGCCTACTATAATGCAAACAGGTAACATTGAGTTTAACTTAATTACTACGTCAATTAACGAGTGACGCTCTATAAACTGAAGGAAAATAACAGAGGATTTAGGAACTGGAGATACTTCATTGAGCTCTTCTTAAGCTCAACTTCTAATCATCCGTGAACCAGACTCTAGGGCTATTCTAAATAGCCTCACGAGCTCAAAGGTCAATTCCAATTCAATATACATAAAAGCAATTCCTTTGGGAAATTCTAAAGGAGACTTCCAATAGGAAGGAGAAACCTTTTCAACTTCAACGGAAAATTAACAAGACGCTGCGGGGCTGCCTCTTTACAAGCAGCCACATTTGGCCTGTTTGACTCTCCCGGCTTGATACCGCCCAACGTCGGGCACCAATTTGGATAACGAGTGGTGATACCGCTGTTTGGCAATGATTCGTACCGCAGATTGCCAACCACACAGCAGTGCCGGAGAATCTACTGATTAAAATCTCGATCCCGCCAGACTTGTTATCCACGACACTATACAGCACAGAGTCTTCTAGGGGCAGCGATACTTTAGTATAATTCAGCTTTCACATTAACTTATAACTTTAGCTAACTAGAAAGAAACCCTCTAAATTGGTAGTCCTAAGAAACTTGTGAATGGTACATTGAATGATACTACAGTAGTAACTCATACGTTCACAGATAAACTACAATAGCCTGGCTTTTGTCCGCAGGGCAAAGTCCAAGCCTGGGTCTCGGAAGATAGCCTTTTTCTGTTGCGTATATCATAGACACCCGACGGAAAGAGTACCAACACCATTACTATTTCCTTTGAGATCCTGATCTATACTTTACTCAGCTACTGTTATCTTCCTTACGACAAGGAGCACGTTCAAGCTTAGCCTTCAAACCATCGTGCAAAAGTGATACTGCATTATAACCACCTAGAATCCAGTACCTGTTACATACAGGGATACTTCAAAGTAGATAGAAAGTAGAGTGTGGAATTCAGTTGTATTGCACCTTTGATCTTCTTATACATGTATATAAAGTGCGCTTCTACACTACTGCGATTCAGTTTTAGGCGTCTAAAGATTCTGAAAGCTGATCCATTCCATTCTAGTTTGAAAATTCAGTTGTAGCCCCATTGTAAAGCAGAGTAACATTTGATGTTAACGAAGTACTCGACCAGCTCAGTGTGATATGGGACTGTGATATACGTGAGCGCCATGAACTCAGCCTCAATGTAGCTGGGTAGCCTCGCCTATGTATTCATATAAATATGCAGTGAAAACAGGAATGGAATCGCAGCTCGTAAACATAGCGCCGTCTGCAGTCAAACAACGTTGCCAACTCGTAAAAAAAAGCTGCGGGACGAATCCGGTTTCTCGCGAGACACGACCACACAGGTTCAGGCTTCTCGCTGTTTTATATATTTTCCATTTCTTGTCCAGTTCTTTCCATAACATTCCATGCCCAGTATCGATCCTTCTTTCTTCCCCCACTGGGGCCCGCGGCGTGTGTATATGTCTTCTGCGAGAAAGCTTGATTCTCTTGATATGGTTCCTGAGAAAGCAGTGCGTAGTTCGTTAACACGTGCACTATTACGCACAAAGGGGATCGAAATGCAATCATGTAGCATAGCTTCGTTAGGCTGAGAGGTTGCTATAGAGAGCCCGCTCTCAGGAAGGGAGACTGTAGTATGCCCTGTATTAAGCGGCAGTTCCCGGAAAGAATGTTGCACTGTGTCCATAAAATAGCGCGCAGGTAAAAGATTTAAAATTTAATTCTGGTTAAGCTAATGGCTCAAAATCACTGAGAATTGAAGGGTACATGGCTAATTCATATTTCAATCGCCAGGTAAATTTTCATCCTTATCCAGGAAAATCTGTTTAAGATACAAGCAAAAAACTTGGATGACTTTATCTCTTTGCTGTTACCCGTTCCTTTGGGAACAGAACAGACTGTACTCGAAACTCAAATATGACAGTTCAACAGATAAACAGCCTTGCAAATGGATTTACTGTTCATATATATGTACCAGTAAATTGATTTAACTTGTCCTTGACAGAGATGTCTCACTTTTTGCTGAAATATCAACAGGAAGAACCTGAGTAGTCGGTACGTGACCAAGCAAACGTATCCGTTTACCCACTTCCTGCGTTTACCCAATGAATGAAAGAGGTAAAAAATCAAGGATCTTCTGGTCTGTTGGGCAAACAGCAGCTGAACTAAGGCTGGTCGTTATAACGCACAAAACTATTCAAGTCAATGCTGCGGTCTGTTGGCTCTCAGGTGCTGCAATTACAACGCGGCGTTATGAGCTATTTACGCTTTGCGTGACTGTGATTGCAGCATACGCCCCGTGGTGCCAAAGAATACCTTATTGGTTTCCTTTGAAGTATAGGGCTGCTTCTTTCATGATTATAAACCTGCTTTCATTTGATCTTTCGAGTTGTCTGAAAGCCTTACGGGGCTATACGTGAGTATGTGGAACTTACCTACCTATACGAGTACGACTTGTAGAGTCTGTTGCGGCCCTAATGCTAACGACCCATTTGAAGTGCGGATTGCGAGCAATTGCACTGTCTGTGTACACAACGCAATGCAGCTTTAAAAGGGAACTATTACACGAGACAGTTTAATACGCCTATAGATGGATAGATGGATAGATGGATGGATGGATAGATGGATAGATGGATAGATGGATGGATATATAGATAGATAGATAGAAATACAGATAGACACATAGATAGACAGACAGAAAGACAGAAATACAGATGGACAGTTAGATAGATAGACAGATAGACACATAAATAGATAGATAGACATAAATAGATAGATAGATAGTTAGATAGACAGTTAGATAGACAGACAGAAAGACAGAAATACAGATGGACAGTTAGATAGATAGACAGATAGACACATAAATAGATAGATAGACATAAATAGATAGATAGATAGTTAGATAGACAGTTAGATAGACAGACAGAAAGACAGAAAGACAGATAGACAGATAGATAGATAGATAGATAGATAGATAGATAGATAGATAGATAGATAGATAGATAGATAGATAGATAGATAGATAGATAGTTAGATAGACAGATAGATAGACAGACAGACAGACAGAAAGACAGAAAGACAGATAGATAGATAGATAGATAGATAGATAGATAGATAGTTAGATAGACAGATAGATAGAGAGACAGAAAGACAGAAAGACAGATAGACACATAAATAGATAGATATATAGACAGTCAAGTAAATCGATAGACAGATAGTTTCTCAGTCCATTTGTTTCCTTCAGTGTAAAACGCGGTGGTGAAACCAAGAAGCTGATAATTGGTGCAAACAAACCTAAGCGGATTGATTACCTTGTTTGTCGTCCTTCTTGCTCGGCAGGACACTTTTCTTTTCTTTCACGCACCAAAAAGTAGCGCTGCTTTCTTCTTCCACGTGTCAAGGGGAGGTGGGTACGGTCTAGGGCAATAAAGAAAAGGGTCCTAGCTGGGGGAAAGTTGATTGCGTATTGCTCCTGCACTTTCAAAGATATAGCAATTCAAAAAATACTGAATGTAGTTCTAGTCCTGCTTAATACACTCGTAAAGTTTCGTTCGTATCGGGTTCTTAGTTCGACGAAATAAAATCCGACTTCATTTTCAAGGCATTTGAAGAGAAAAGCGACAGTGAGACAGCAGGGGGGAAAATCCGCTGAGCGATGCTTGGCTTTCCTAGTACTGACATGGCCGAGGGGCGTCATCGAATATGAAACGAGGAAAACTCCAGCTTTTATCCTTTTTTAACCTCCCTATATCTATCTCTCGGAAGGTGTCTTTCCATGTTGTCATTTGCCACTGACAATACATATCTTATGCTGGAAGTTCCTCGCCAGTTCGCCTGCTCTATATATATGGCAGCCAATGTCTGTAAGAATTGATACTTGTCAGGCTCAACGACATCAGATAAGCGGTGGATCTACCGGGCTTCTCGTTAGCAGCACCGGCTAAAGATACCTTACACAAGTTGATAGTAGAGAAGGCGAAAGTTTGCCATTATCCATAAGAAACTTCCGCTGAAAAAACCAGATACTAAGTCCATTCAATCCATTGGTAAGTAAATGTCCATTCTTCCGTCATAAAATCAACTTTAAATCCTTGTCTCTCTTGAAGATTTAGTCGGAATTGAACTTGTATCAAGAATTAATAAGTCAGCAAAGGATGACTTTGACTTTGGAATGAGTTGCCAAGTCGATAAGTTATATCTCCAGAGATCGATCTGTCTAATGCCTTATCGACATCTGTGTTTGTCTCTGCTGTCTCTTTGGCTAAAGTGCACTGCATGGGTCTATAATACATTTACCTCGGCAGATTTTCCTGATTGACTCGGTTGTTTTTACAGCAAACCGTATCTAACAACTATCAATCTATCCTCTGTCCATCTATCTATCTATTGTCTATCTGTCTAACTATCTATCTGTCTATGCGTCTATCTGTCTATCTATCTATCTATCTTTCTATCTTCCTATCTTTGTCTAGATGTATCTGTCCACCTATCGACCAACCTACATACCTACTAGTCTACCTTTCTACGTAGCTACCTATATGTCTATATATATCTAACATCTATGTTACGTTGTCTAGTCTTCCAATTATCTATCTATCTGTCAACTCGTCTAATCTACCTATTGATCCTATGTGTCTATTATCTATCTATGTGACTATCTGTCCTTGTCTGTCTATTAATCTATCTATCTATCTATCTATCTATCTATCTATCTATCTATCTATCTATCTTTATCTATTTGTGCATGCGAGGTAGTGTCAAACGTTGCTATCCTCTTTCGACAATAGGGAAACAAGACCTTCCGGTGTAAGTAATAGGCCAGGGGGAAAACTATAACTAGATAAATTCCTTATGACACATCAATCAGTGGTCAATGGTCGTTTGTCATAGGGCAGCCAACAACGCATATCTATTGATTAACGATCGAGTATAGCCACAAGGAGCATCCGATCGTTATAACCACGTGCAAGTCGTTCCTATCTTTTGTTCTGGTATCCCACTAAGCGAAAACGTCGCTCTTTGGCTAAGACCAAAGACGACAAATGACAACAGCATCGATGTATATGGTTGAGTAATCGTTGCTGGAGAGGTAGTCATCAAGATACCGTCGTTACGAGTTAAAAAGCTTAACTTCTGCGCTATTAAGCACACGTTGTAGTTACCTCATCGGCGAAGTAGACGTTAACAATATAGTTGCGTTTCCATGGTAACCCGAAGATGCGCTGCCCTGCACTTCTACAATCCCTCTTATTACACCAGTGAAGACTATAGTGGAGAATGTCAATAAGGAGCAACTTTTTCTGCTTACTTATGTAATTTACAAACTTAAGTAGTATAATGTTAGGATACCCGCCATAAAATCCTACGAAAAGTGTTTTGCACACTGCTTAGAGTGTTTAAACAGTATGTCATTACGTAACTTGCCTCACTGTATTTTCATTTAAACCACCTGCATTGATGACAACCTGATGAACGAGTTGGTTTTCTTCGTTGACGGTATAGGGAAATCGATGTGAGTGCAGAATGATGTAACCCCCACCACGTGGACCTCCAAAGGCACTTGAATGTACAGAAATGAGAAATTACAGTTTCCATTCGACTTTTTTTTATTACTCTTCTTCCTGACTTTCTCTATCCATCGATTTGACATCAGAAAATTATCTTCTGGAAAAAAAACACACTCAAGAATTACAAACATTGTTAATTGACCATTTTCTTTCGATTCTTCTGGGAAACCAAGGACTTTTTGCAAATCGTGTGTTTTCTTAAACCCTTTACAAAAAACGGGGAAAAAATTTAAATAACAAAATAAGGGGACCCAAAATCATTAGGACCAACAGGGGGGGGAACAATCATTTCGGGGG
>JAIQCU010001079.1:0-27406 GCA_022114935.1 Leptestheria dahalacensis | reverse complement strand
AGAATTTGTCCCCCCCTCCCCCGCCCTTCAAACTCTTATGAATGAAACATGCTTGGCTCTGACCATTCTCACTTAATCTCATCAAGAATTCATTGAATTTTCATTCAAGGCAATTTATGGGCCACGCTGCACACATCAAACACCAAAACTCCCACGATAGGGTGGCGGTAAGCAAACGCTATACCTTTCTCTTTTCCCATAGCAAACTACTGTTATTATCCGCTAAGGTTACACGTTATCTCTACATACCATTATAGCTCGTAGTGAAACCCTTAATTTTCAGGATTACACATAACTATTACAAAGTCAATATTCCTTGAGGAACGGTTTCAAATGCATCGAACATCGTATACAGCAGTTGATTTAACTCGAGTTACTAATGAACATCTAAAATCTAGTCCGATAGTTGCATTAGTTAAGGACGTGATCGGAAAACCATGTCCACTTTAATTACGTAACATGTACTGGTTTAACGTAACTTATAGTATTTCAGTTTATAATGTTCTCAGATACTAGTGATTGTATAATCTATTCCGAAAAAGGGGGAACAGTTTTTTGCTTATATCTTTAACACGTTCTGCTGGATAGCAACGAAAATTTACACGATGATTAAACTATGAATCAGTCATGTACCACCAAATTTTGAGAGTTTTTGGGCCGTTAGTTTAGCTAAAATTCAGTGTTGAAGTTGATACCTGTCTACTGTATCGACTGTACAAGCTGGAACAGCCTGTTTCTGACAGGGGTGGCCTTGATTAACCTTATCGACATGAATAAAGATTGGCTTCTAGCATAGAGCATGTAAATACGGATTGCCTATTGAACTTCATGGAGTGTTATGCAGCGACCGTTCTGTAAAGCACAGCGAGAGGCGCACACGGATAAGAAAAGCGCGAGTCGTCGAACAACAATCGTTTATGATGGATTAGCGAGTCTCTTATAGGAGGAATAGATTATGCATGCTGTTTTCATGAATAGTCATTAATGGACGATTCAAGGACCACGTGACCGCAAGTGTGACGTCACAAACGCACGGGCCTGCTGGTGATTCGTGAATCGACTGTTCCCAAGGAGGAAACCATAAACATGTCATTCTTTAAATGCTATTTCCTGCTCGTTTCTGTTTTCTATTTTTAAGTTCAAGCACTCTGCAGTGTAAGAGTTTGTTAGTGAAATGTACAAACTTCGCGATTTGACTTTGTCTAGTTATTTACCATAAAGTGCCCAGTGTATCTATTAGTACTCAAACTTTTGTAGTATCTTCTATCTAATCTATAAGAGTATCTGGCCAACAATGGTACATACACATAGAGATTATGGTACTAATACTAGATCTACCATCTACTATTACTCAGACAGAATACTGCAAAGACATCTTTTTTTAAAGTTCTATTTGTTTCGAGCCTCGAGTGAGTATCCGGTTTAGACGATACTTTAAAAAATTCTCATTTTGTAGTTGTGTTTTTCTTGTCGTCTTTTTTTTTTGTTGGTTGTTGTTGTCGGAAGAGCTGCCATGCAAGCAAGTGGAACACTTGTAGGCGACGGTTCAAGTTGCTGACAGCTTTATGATCCTCTCGTGCAAAAACTTTCAACGAGCACTCTCGGACTTCAATGTCTCTTATTTCATGTCCTCGGTTTCCTCGCTGTGAAAATAAAAATGAATGGAAAGAAAATAAAAGAAATAGAAAAATCTCTCAGAACTGGAAAACCTGACTCGATTTGTCTATCTTTCTATCTGTCTATCTGTCTATCTATCTGTCTATCTATCTATCTATCTATCTATCTATCTATCTATCTATCTATCTATCTATCTATCTATCTATCTATCTATCTGTCCATCTGTCTGTGTATCTATAATATCTATCTGTCTGTATATCTGTCTATCTGTCTGTCTATCAATTTATCTGTTTATCTGTCTATCTGTCTATCTATCTATCTATCTATCTATCTATCTATGTGTTAAGATGGAAACTCGAGAAAGTCTTTTAAAGATTCGTCCGAGAAAAAAGTATTAAAAAATGTTGGAAACATCAGATGTTTAAAGCGGGACTAAAGCAAAAAAAAAAGAAGATCAAATTCATAAATTTCCAATTATAGATGGTTAGTGAAGAAATAGCTGGTCTATATGTACCTGGTGAGATTTCGAGGGGAAAAGTTAATTAGTGCACTTTTACCCTCTCAATCCCCTCTCTTCTCTCCCCCTTTTGTTTTCAGCTCTAATCAAAGGGTAAATCATTTAACCCCCCAGCTTTACAGATGGGCGGCAGATGGCGAACGTAAAAATCCAGTAATTTGTACCAAGTTTTGTTTTATTGAAATATCTTATAAATAGCAATTTACAGATAAGGTATAAAGCAATTAGTGATTACTCCCCTGATGTAATGGTACTTTTACTTTGCAGGAAGATTGAAATGACCTTGAACCTTTCGACCTTTTTCTGCAGGTCATTTGGGATGTCCGCTCTGCCATAGTTCCCACACAGCAGTGGAGCCGATGCTATACACTCTATTATTACCCATCTCTAGATAGATAGATAGATAGATAGAATATATAGATTAGATAGATAGACAGATAATTAGAAAGATAGATCGATAGTTAGATAGACAGATAAGTAGACAGACAGATAGATACATAGATACATAGACAGACATATAGACGGACAGTCAGTTAGATAGATAGACAGATAGATAGTTAGATAGATAGATAGATAGATAGACAGACAGACAGATACAAAGACATATAGATGGACAAATGCATAGACAGACATATAGACAGACAGACAGACAGACAAACAGATAGATAGATAGATAGATAGATAGATAGACAGGTAGACAGCGTACGTAGATATATAGATACATATACAGACATATAGGCAGGAAGACAGACAAACAGATAGATAGATGGATGGATAGATAGATAGATAGATAGATAGATACATAGACAGACATATAGACGGACGGTCAGTTAGATAGATAGACAGACAGATAGTTAGATAGATAGATAGATAGATAGATAGACGGATGCTATATCTGCGCCGGATCCTCGTGTCCATGAATCCCCACTTAAAAGTGCCTTTACCTTCGTTTATGAAGTTGCCAATCTTCTATTTCTAAGACGTCATGTTAATGCGGACGCGTTAATTAGTAAAAAAAAATCATACTGTCGTTTGTATATCTTACAATTCCGGAACAGTTATTCATTGGCGAACCAATTAATACAGTTTCATAAATTTAAGCAAAATACACTCCATCATGTATAGATAAGAAGAAGCTTCCCGCCTGTTATTACATTGCCTATACACATCCTTTTTGGGAGGTTGACCTTTGACGACCCTATATACCTGACGGCATGCGAGCAGCAATTACTTTACCTACACAATTTCAAACGTCGTATCTACTTTTCCGATCTTTCAGCTAACACCGCCATCAGATCCGAACGTTTTCGAATAACAAATTCATCCGAGACGATGTCTATTAAAGTTAATTTCATTTGCGGTTTGGTTAATTAGGTAAAATGCCGGACAAATTTGCAATTTACAAGAATCACCCAAAGGGGTTACAAGGTGTTTTTTGTTATACGAAAAGTTTACTTGTTGCTAGAGGGTTTGGGTTAGCAGGTGATTCGCCCCGGGCTGTTAAGTTATATGGTCTCTCTCTCTCACCCTCGGTTTTCGTTGATAATTTTTTTGGCCAGCCGTTTGGCACGACTGGGAGCAGAGCGCACGCATAAGGAGACAAAGTAATATGTCTGGACAAAGGCTGGGAAAAGACCGGTGAAAAGCAGGAAGAAATGAGAAAAAGAAAAAGTGGGCATGAGATCTGTTACACGAAGTGCACAGCCAGATGGAGATAATAGATCTGTGCGAGGATTATTCGGACGGAGAAAAAGCTTTGTAATGTGAGCCATATTCTTTGAGACCAACTTAGAGTGTGACAAATAAGTGTGAAAGGTATTAAGGGTTGGTCAAGGTGACAACGGTAAGACGTATTGTTCACATCCATAGTCTTCAACAACACAACAACCGACAGCGCTTTTTTCCCCAACTTGAAATCCCATCTTGTTAACTTAAAATCTCGATTCTTGAAACTTCGAACCCATATGTGATACCCACATGTGAGCATTTCAAGTTTGTGAAATAAACCTATACATGTTAGTATGTTATAGAATGAAGCTTGGCTATAACTTTGACGGATACACACGTTGTTTCTGAAGCCGGAAAAGTCAACACATGACGCATTAAGGTTCGGGTGTCATTATCAGAGCAGATAAGAAACTGTAGGGTTTTTGAAACTGATCAATATCCGTCAGCGTTGTAATGAAATATTAGACAGGGGGAAAGAGCGAGAGAGAGAGGGTATTACCTTAAATAGACGTCTAAGGTTCTAATATATCCGGCTTTCGGTGTGTCTATGGATCCTTCCTGCTGCCATCCATTTTCAGTGTGAACGCGGGCCCGATGGAGGAAAGGGGAGAACTTTTTTGGTTTCTTGACGCGGGTGTAGGAGGAAATCTCTGACTGGGTGGTCCAAACATACACTCACTTTCCGCAGTCTAGACACGTTTGGCGATCTGACCTGAGCTCACAGCGTGTGACCTCGTGCAAGCTTTTTCTGTAGATATCTATATAGATAGGTAGGGATTAGATTTAGATGGGGTAGATGGATATGGGTAAATACAGATTAGATTTAGATGTACAGATAGGTTGTTAGATGGAATAGACGGACAGTTGGATAGATAGAGAGATAGATAGCCAGACAGACAGACAGACAGACAGACAGACAGACAGATAGATAGATAGATGGATAGATAGATAGATAGATAGATAGATAGATAGATAGATAGATAGACAGATAGATAGATAGATAGATAGAAAGAGAGATAAATTGACAAACATGTAGATGGATAGATAGATAGATAGATAGATCATGAAATTACTTTGCGCTATATAAATAGATCGACAGATAGATACATAAATAGATGGGTAGATAGGTCGATATATAGACATATAGATAGATAGATAGATAGATAGATATATAGACAGACAGATAGATAGGTAGATAGGTAGATAGGTAGATAGAAAGATAGATAGATAGATAGATAGATAGATAGATAGATAGATAGATACATAGAAAGATAAATAGATAGGTAAATATATCGATCGATAGATTGATAGATAGAGAGAAAAAAGAACGCCGGACAGACAGACAGTCTGATAGACAGTCAGATAGCCAGATAGCTAGATAGTAAACAGATAGATAGGTAAATATATCGATCGATAGACTGATAGATAGACAGAAAAAAAGAGATGGCATATATCTACGCCTGACAGACAGATAGACAAATAAATACACAGACAGACAGCCTGATAGACAGTCAGATAGCTAGATAGCTGACAGATAGATAGAAACACAGATAGATAGATTGACAGATGGGTGTGTGTACGTAAGATACACAATGCTTCATCTCAACCGGTGCTAGATACTTCGTACGAATACATACACACTTTAAATTATCGCAAGTTCCCGTAAAAGATAATGCCCTATAATTAAGGTTTAACGTATGCATGTAATTTTGGTCTGTATAGAGGGAGGGAGGGAGGGAACAACTTACAAGACGTTGCCGGAAATTACTAAAAAAGAAGCTTGCTGCGGTGCGCGCACACATACACACACATATACAACAGCCCTCCCCCTTTTTAAACATGTGGCGACCAGGGCTAAATTTCACCCTGCTGTTTCACCCCTGATTCATGTGTTCTTCACAGCGGACGAGCTAATTGCAAACCTAATTAAAACTTACCACATCAGCTTTAGATGCTTCTATTCAGTTCATCGACATAATTTCGATTGCCTCGTTCAATTTTCAGTAGTTGTTGACTTAGTTTGAAAAACAGTGTCCGTTATAGAGAATGCATTAGACTAGTTGGTTATATTTTTTTTAAGAAGGAGACGCTGGCTTGGGGGAACAAAAGCAGACGACGTGGAAGGAAAACTGCAGACGGTACATAGACGCAACGGAAGTCATCGGTTGTCTTATGGGTAACCCCTGACCTGTGCACAACTGGTGCTAACCTACACTTCTCATTTGTTCCATATTCCTCGGTGTTGCTCCGCTTTTGGGCAAAACAACCCAAAATAGATCCCCTTTCACGATAAAACCGACATCCGCATCTAACTAGGATGACTGTATCTTTTATAATTCAATTACAACGAGATAAGAAGAGATTGTTATTCGTTGATTAGATAGGTAAACAGTATACTGTTTTGAATATGTCGAGGTCTTTTCTATTGGGAGTAGATTCATCAGAAAACCGCCCAGTTTTCGGGCAGTGTCAAACCTTCCTCCCCGCTCCCCGGAGTGGATGTCAATGAACATTTAGGAGCTACTTGAACACGGGAAACGATTGTTTTTTGTGTGAAATTCGACGTTGTGGTAAGCTTGGTACTGAGATAGGGTCCGCAGCTACCAAGGTAGCCGCGGGCTATAGAGAGACGGAGAAAGGCTGGGATGGAGCGCGATTAACCGGTAGCAATAGTGAAAGATTTAAAAGCTCATAAAGAAACGCAGCGGGGCCATCCCTCGACATGGTTCAATTTGCTACTGTTCTCCTTTTATGGACAGCAGGTCATTTTTCGCAACTGCCCGTATGGTAATCGGAGATAATTACTTTTCAAACTCACCGCTGCTACTGATTATATTTGTAACAAATTATTTTCAAAAAAATGCAAAGAGCAAAATTTTCTCAAACTAAGTTGAGTAAAATATGAAAAGTTATTCGAATCTCGTTTTTGTACGAAAAATTACTGGTTCATTTGTTAATTATTAGTAAAAGAAGAATTTCTCATTAAGGCGGTTTGGCAACGCTGCGGAAGCGTTCGCAAGGCAATCGAATCAATTACTGATTATCCGTAGCCTTAATGATGTCTAAACAGGAGAACGAAGCTGACCGCACGGGCGTTATATGGGCATCACCTCTCACCCGCCCACCCACTGCCCCACCCTCTGGCCAGGTCACGTGACTCGACTCTGATTGGTCCAATCCGGGAAGCGTGTGGCGTGGTGACGGCGTCCCGCGTCCGCCGACCGTTACAGAATTTCAGTCGAATTCAAACTTCGGTAAGCGGCGGACGTCCGGAACGGCGCTCCCGTCTCAAATACCATTTCAGTTTCAGTTATCCTTTGTCGAGCCCAAACAAATCTGCGATTCTCGCATTAGCAGATTCAGTTTGAGAAAAAAGTGTGGAATCAATTTTTCGTGAGATTTGGTAATCGAAAAGTAAAAATCGGAATATTTCCCCCGCAACATCGGACTCGAAAACTGGGGCGTGGTGTCGAAGAAATAAGAAACACAACACCGAAGCAGATTTCTCCCTTGTGTTGGAAAAAAACTACAACAAAATAAATAGGTTTATCTTTTTCCGTGAGCAAGATCGTCTGCAGGCTGAAGCAATGCCCATTATTGGAATGGTGAAATTACATCAGTCGGAGTTGAACAGCACGAGCCAGCGCAGAATGATCGACACCGAAGCCCGGTCAACAGCAGCTAAACGGTGCCTGTTCGAGCGGCCCGACCACGGCCAACTGATGCAGCAGGTGATGAAGGAGCTCGAGGATCAGCAAGAAGAGGATCGCCATCGCTGGAATTTCGATTTCAAAACAGGGAAACCTCTTCCGGGCAGGTATCAATGGACGCCCGTGTCTCGTCCCACCATCGGATTCATTTCATCGGCCGTCAAGCGGCCCCGACTGGATGCCTGTTCCTCCTCGGTCGACACGACCGACATGCCCAAATTGATCAGCAGCAAAGACAGCTGCATCCAGACCAAAATCACGGGTAAACGCGTGCTCTTGTAACGACGCAATTCCGGCTATATTTAGACTTTCTTAGAACACACCGTGGGGTTGGAATGTAAGGGGACGAAGCTGGAGAGTTTTCCGCTGCTTCTTTACAGGAGGCATTTCGACTATAAATAAAACCCCAGTGTTGGGATTGCTACGCAATACATGTAGGAGATCTTTTGCAGGAATCAAACAATAATAGACAATCCGATGGGCCTAACACGTCCAGTAAAACCTTGGGGGATGTGAAGCAAGCACGCGTCCCTCTATTCAAAAAATAGGAATGACAATCCTTGGTCTCTTTTTTGTCATTTCAGCGCCAAAAGACAATGCCGTGTCGATTCACGGATGAAAAAGCTCGACTCGTTGGCTACTTGACGATCTTATTTTTTTTTTAAATATAAAAAAGGGTAAAAGGAAGTCACGAAATCGGACACTATTTCCGGTCCCTCGTTTCATTTCGATTGTTTGTTTTTTTCCTCCCACTGATTTGGGAAATTTTTTAAAATATAAATTAAAATCTAAGTGGCAATTCGTCTGTTGGTTACCATTGACCGTTTCTTGGTAATTTCTGTTTTGAATGGGAAAGAGTTTGGAACCAGTGGTGAAATGTTTAATTCCTCGACTTGTTGTGGCGCTGGAATAAGAGAGTCGACGTGGTTTTACGACTGGAAAACCTTTCAGTGCTTATCACACAAGGCTGTTTAGCACTTAAGCTGAAAATGGCCCATTTTCCCGACACATAGACCCAACAGTGGCTGGCAACTGAAGTCCTTTCTATCTGGGATAACCAATTTCTCGTTGGGATATTTCCTAACCCTCCCTATTGCCACAGACGACATAAATGTTTCTTTTTTTCTTTTTCCTTGCCTGGTTTGAAGACTTTTTTGGCGCCATTTTGACTGTAGTTTTATGGAGAAAAAAGTAAGCCTTTATCGGTTCAAATGGAGACTCTCTCTCCTTCTCTACATACGCTCTCAAAGAAAGGAAAAAATCTATAATTTACTCAATTGCCAATGGCGCCACAGTCTTTTACTAAGAGGGCGACGGACGTCCTTCTTTCATTTATTTATTTTATTTTTTGGGTTGTAATAATTTTTTTTTAATGAAAATAGTTCCAAGATTATTGTGACTCTACCGGTAAATTGCGCTGTAAATTGATTAAATTACTTAAATTAATGTAACTCGTAGCTGTATTGTTGTTTCGTGTCATTCAGATTTTAATGTGGCAACTCTTTTCATTCGTTTGTTTCATTTCTCGCAGCTTATATGAAGACGAGGAAAACGTCGACGAGCCGTTCGCCCTCACCCAAGGCGCCCGAAGACGCAGATCCTGTGAAGTCGTCCCTCGGTGAGGACGTCGAGAGCGGAAGTCAATAGAAGAATAACAATCACACCTCACAAGATTGAAGAAAAAAAACTATCCAACGTCGTCAGAACCAAAAAAACCGAGAACGGCAGGGCAACTCTTTTAATTTCTGTTTTTTTTCTTCTTTCTATATAAGTGAAATCGAATCTAATTTTTTTTCTGCCTTCAATTCCTCACTGCAGTGTAAAAAAAAATCCTTTGCGTTCCTCATCCCGATTGGTTTGCGTCTTCGGTCGTTTTGCTTCTGTTGAAGACACGCCGAGAAGAACCAGAATTCCCAATTTTGCAATTTACCAACCAGGGCCTCTATTGAAGCTTTTGATTGGATATCCTAACACCCCCCCGCCCCGCCCACCCTTTAATTAGTTTTTTTTTTCTCTAAGTTGTCGCCGCCCCCGCCCCACCCCCTTTAACTTTGTTCGATTTGATGTGATCTCATTTCCCCCTAAATTCGGTTTGATTTTTTCCTGACCTTTTTTTTCCTAATTAAATAAAAATTAAATTACAAATTTGAAAAGTTAATTGATTTAGCAAAAATCCAAACAATTGAAATTGGTAATATATATATAAACGCAGATAAGTGAAATCGCCCCCTTTTTTTTGGAAATGTTTATGTCTTGTTCGGTTCTGTCTTTTACTTTTTTTTATTTCTCCCCCCTCCCCTCCCTGTGTTTGTTCGGAAAGAAAACCCAGTCGGCAGTGAATTAGATTTAGAATTCACCATCAAAATTGATTATTAAAAAAAACACAAATAAAACTCATTGAGGAGAGCAATCATTCAAACTTGTAGTCGCGTTTGTTATGCGTGTATAATTTACCGTATGCCCCAATCTGGAACCAAGGAAAACGAATAAATGGACGCCAATCAAGGATAGAATTTAAAATTTAGGTATCGACTCTTTGTGTGTTTGCTCTCGAAGGCGAATACAGTAGCCAACAAGAAAGAGGCTTTTTTGTATGTTTACAATTAAGGTGCAGCGCCTCCTCTTGTATGCCAGTTCAACAAACCTTTGTTCCTGTGTTGAGGAAAAGAAATAGAAAAAATAGTGAAATAAGTAAAATAAAGGACGCAGCACAATGGGCGCTTTCAGCGTCTGAATGGGGGACAAAAATACCAAAGAATATGATGATGTACCTGCTTATAGGCCGTACACACCTTTTTTCAATATTTACCTCCGTCTCTTTCATTTTATAACCGTCAGATAGAGAATTAGAGAAAAGGGTTTGGCACATGGTATTTAGAAAAGTAAAAGTAGTACTGAAAGTGCGACATTCAGTACACGGATAGGTGCTGAACGCTGAATTTGGGCGAATGTCAGCGGTTTCAGTAGTTTGCTGCCTTTGAGGATTCAATGGAATCTATTTGATTCAGTATTTCACCAACCACTAAAAAAACTGAATTTTTGTTTCCCCAAGGGAGTGCTGAGAGGCTCAAGAGTGAATGGACAAAAGGTGAAGGATCCTTATTCGAAGGAAATGTAAATAGAAGAGCGGTTTTGGTATTCAAATGAGCTGCTCATTGCTTATGCTAATTGAGAGGTGCACTTGTGATTGAAACGCAACGATCGTTCTCTATATAGATACTGATGTAATCTCTTTAACCACAAAGCACATAAGTGCGAAAACCAGCGGGTCTTTCTAGCAGCAGTTCAGTCATATAGCTCTGGTTCCAGTCTGGGTTGCTTATGGAGGCATAGGGACTGCTGAAACTGCTGATATTCGCCCGAATTCAGCAGGCAGGCGGCGAGCAGTAGGTCGTTCAGCAGGTGACTTAACTTAGCCCAGCCCTCTCTCTAACGATGACTCTCCCCTATGACTCATTCATTTCGTTGGGGTTTATACAGTGACATCCACATGACATAGACTTGACTCAAATTCGTCCATGAAACACTGCTTGTAGCCGAATCAATGACTCAGTCAGTGTTTGTAGTGAATCATACAGTGAAACATGACTTAATCCCATCCGTGATATTCCTACTGCAGAGGTGAACGAATGAGTCAACTGAACTGAAGTCATAGTGAATCATGCAAGACTCAATATATCAAGTCAAATATGACTCTATTTTGGACTAGCTTCTGTAGTGAATCACACCTGACTCAATTCCGTCTGAAATATTCATGCGGATAATCAATGACTCAACAATAGACTCTATGCACGTCATACGTATTCAAAGATGACTCAACCCTATCCCCAATACTCCCATTGTAAACTCACGAGTCAACTGGGAGTCATAGTGAATCAGGCAAGACTCAATTTATCTTCAGAATCTGTTGAGGTAAATACAGTGGCTCGATTCATCATTGAGGGACTCAATGATGGAATCAATGACTCAATAGTCATTGATTTCATCGAGTCAAATATGGCTCAGTTCTGAATTAGCTTTTGTAGTGTATCACATATGACTCAATTCCGTCCGAAATATTCATGCGGAGAATGAATGACTCAACTATAGACCCTATGCACGTCGTACATGACTCAGGATAGAGTGCTTTCTTACGAGATTCACAGGGTTAAGTTGGTCCTATTGAGTCATATGGGATTCCGTCTGAAGTGCCCCTACTTAAAAATTACTGACTCAATCGGCTTGTCATGAGTCAGACATGACATCTCCCTTCTATAAAGACTCATAGCGGGAGTGAACAGATCAACTGGCTCATCGTGAATCATACAGGACTCAATCCATCCAACATACTCAAAACACATCACTGACGGAAACTAGGTACTAGTGAGTCATATGCGACTCATTTCGGTTAATAATGCTCCTGTCAAGACTCAATGAATCAATGGGCGTATCCTGAGTTCACGCACGAATTACTTCCATCTAACTAGAGATTCTATAACAGTTCCCGTCTAATTACGCCCCTAAGAGAATCATTATTGAGTCATCTCACTTCCGTCTGAGTCATTCTAATGAAAGACGACATACTCATATCAAGAATCAATGACTCTCCAATAGATTCTAACGAGTTATACGTATAACTCATTCCTGTCTCAACAAACCCTACAACACTATCATTCATCCAGCTAGATCCTATTGAGTCATGATTCAAATCCCCCACTCAAAGGCTAACTCGACAATCCACTGACAAGATTGGTTCATCACGATTCCTAAATCTGGTTTAACTTTTTTTCAAAGAAACTAAAAATTACAATCCAATCTTCTTGTAATACAATAAGATATAAATACATAAAAGACACCTCTAAGGATAAAATGGCTATACTTAATAATAGATTAGTCAAACTTACTTCGAAATTGGGCGTTGGAGACGTGTGACGTGGGTGGCCCTTGTCCAAGCTGAGATTCTTGTAACCTGTGCGAATGTGTTTTGATTAGCGCTCGCTAAACTCGAGAACCTGTTTACCTTTTAACACTACGCACGGTCCGACAAATAAATAAATATCATTAATAGAATAGCACACTATTCTTTCTGTCCAGGGGTGTTTCCAAACTGCAACCGGCGAACCACAACGGAAACCGCATAGAAAGATAGATAGATAGATAGATAGATAGATAGATAGATACATAGACAGATACATATATAGAAAGATAGACAGATAGGTAGACAGATAGATAGATAGATAGGTAGATAGATACAGACAGACAGATAGATAGATATATAGAAAGACAGACAGATAGATAGATAGACAGACAGACAGACAGACAGACAGATAGATAGATAGATAGATAGATAGATAGATAGACAGACAGATACCCCCCCGGTTTCCCTCGGCCCTCACACAGGTTGAAGTTCGCTGGGTGCAGTTTGGAAACACCCCGCCAAAAAATAGCCCATGAAAAACCCAAACTGATAATTGAAATTCTCCTATAATTTAGTCTACAATGTTGGAAAGACTTGTTGTTTTTCATATTAAAAAAAAACATAGAATAAATAATCAAGACCCAAAGTTAAAGACGAAAAAAACTGAATAATCAAGAATGCTCAGATTCACAGGAAGTTCTCTGGAATGTATTTTTTTCCCTCTTCTGTGTCTGTTGGCCACAAACTGTTATTAATTGATATCGTGACCGATCGCGACTTAGTATCTTGACAAATCTAATGACAGGAATTAATTGGCACAGAAATCAACTAGAAAAGTAGTTAATCATAAATTAACAAATGATGTGTACGCTTTTTGAAGAGAAAAAATGAAAATTGAAAGTACGAATGGGAAACCGTCAAGAAATTGACAGGATCGGAATTTTAATTTATCATGTCTCTCATTAAAGATGATTCGTGTTATTACGAATTAAAAAGGCTATACAAAGGTTTCCAGTTAATTTAATTTTTTTTTCTACAAAAATAATATAGAAACGCACATGTGTTCCAGGATTTGTCCATGTACGGTATTGACATCCATCAAGAGGGGGGGTCCACCTTTCTATCCATTGTATAGCCAACTTTTTACGCCCAGAAAGTTGGAGAGACGGAAATTTTTTTTATTTCTTAAATTTTTTGGTAAATTTTGAGAATTTGACCAAAATTTTTTTTTTATTTCTTTAAAAAAAATATTTGGGATTTTTTTTCTCATAAAAAAAGCTACTGGTGGTTCGAGAAAATAACATTATTGCATAACAGAAAAGAGATTTGACAGTAAATAAATGAAAGAAACCTGCGTGGCTATAGGCGAGTCATAAAAAAGACCAGGATTTACCATTTCAATTTCTCATAGAGAGACACACAGAAGAGAGGAAAACAGAGAAAAGAATAGAGAAAAGACAGATGGAAAAAAAACATGTGAATGGGAGAAAAAGAGAGAGAAAAAAAGCCTCCCCCCTCTCCGTCCATGACGTATTAGCGCAGATGTATAATAGCCTGAAAGACACCGCCGCTACCTTAAAATCACGCCACGTAACACTATACCTGCGACTTAACCTTCAGGGGTGGTGTGTATGTGTGCAAGTCAAACTTTGAGGAAAATAGGAAGATGCTTTTGGGAATGGCGCATATAAGAATCGTGGTTATTCGCCAATTTGGGGATTTTATTTTGGCGAAACTATCAGGCCGATTGAAACGAAACTTGGTAAGTGCATTAAGTGCGATCTGATCTATCTGCAGTATTTTTTGGGTTGCTATATCTGTGAAACTGCAGTAGCAGGAAGCAATTAACTTTAACCCCCGAAACCATTTTTTATGTTCGCGATCTCGAAACCCTTTTCTGTATAGTTGTTTATGTTATTTGACGAAGTTTACCTGTTTGCGAATTGCAATTAGATCGAGTTAAACTTTGATAATATTACATCAACTGGAAAGATGGGCGAAATGTCGAGTCGACTCGTATGCGACACACGAGTAGGCGATCGAGTCAAGCTCCACTGAAAAGAGCGTCAAAAGTCGAGTCGATTCATATACGACACATGGGTATATAGAGTTGAGTCATCGTATGACGTAATTGAGTCACGGTGAATAATTGTGAGTCATCGGGTCATGATGGGGTCATAGATGGTCATGGTGCAGTTACGATGAGGCGAAAGTCTCAGAACATAGATATGATATTGTGATACTGTCGGTCTTATTCATGAAATTTGAACGAAGGATTATCAACTTGATTACGTACAGTACTTTTTAAATTGGTATAATCAATAATTATGTGTACATTTATTTTGATTGTATTTTATTTACGAGGCGGCATTACGATTATGGTTGACTGGAAAATCTCATGTCTGTCAATTTGATATCTGATCCTGTTAATCTATAGGATAGGTTATCAATTCTTACTTGGATATTAATTTATTCGATTTGATTAGTTACGTGTCCATTGACTTGTTTAAAGTTAATTGTTCACAAAGATCGAACTAATGAAATATCTATTCCTTGTGATAATATCATGCAAAATATTACTCAATTATCGAGTGAGTGTATAAATATTATGCAGTTGTATTAACTTAGTTTTAATTTATTTGTATCAAAATTGTAATATATAATAGACGGTAAATTAAAATCAATGAAAATGTTGTCTGATGCATAGATGAATATTGCAATTTAGCATAGTCGTTGGGTTGCTGCTTATTGTAAGTAATCTCCGTTATATGCTAAGCGTGTCAACTATACAGTATAGCTAACCTTTGTTTTAAAAGCAGATAGATAGACAGACAGCTAAAGATTGGATAGCTAGACAGATTGGCAGATAGCTACAGACGGATAGATAGATAGGTAGACAGATAGATAGATAAATATGGATGTGGATGGATGGATGGATGGATAGATAGACAAACAGACAGATAAAGATAGATAGATAGATAGGTAGATAGACAGACAGATAGGTAGACAGACATATAGATGCATAGGTACAGAAATACATAGACAGACAGATAGATAGAGAAAGATGGATAGATAGAATAGATAGATAGACAGACAGATAAAGATGGATGGATGGATAGATATATAGACAGATAGGTAGACAGACAGATAGATGCATATGTACGAAATACATAGACAGACAGATAGATAGAGAAAGATGGATAGATAGATAGACAGACAGACAGACATAAAGATGGATGGATGGATAGACAGATAGACAGACAGACAGATAAAGATAGATAGGTGGTGTAGATAGATAGATAGACAGATAGGTAGACAGACAGATAGATGCATAGATACAGAGATACATAGAGAGACATATCAATAGACAGATAGTTAGATATAGACAGATAAATAATGGACGGATGGATAGATAGATAGACAAACAGATAAAGATAGATAGATAGATAGACAGACAGATAGACTGATAGATAGCTAGCTAGTTTTACTAGAAGACATACAGACAGGCAAACAGATATTAGACAAATTAACGAACACAATTACAACAATATTCCAGAATCTATTTCAAATGAATTTCGAGGAATTTTACCAACCAAAAGCCGTTCAGACATTGTCAGAATGACTGCGGGAATTGAATTGGAACCCCCCTCGGTGGGAGCGTGCAGGATTTTGAGGCACTTACAGGTGGAAATTAGCATAAAAGCTTATGCATTGAAGAAAATCAGCAGGGTGTGAGTACTCATCAATCTATGAGACGTCACACATTCTTCTTCTCCCTACATGTAAAAGGATGGCGAGTCTTTCAACCAAGAATCCTCCCAGGTCAGCAACCATTGTACACATGCTTATATATGCCAAGGGTTCATCGCCATATCACATCCTCTCAACCTCCGGGGAATCACTTCCCAATTCCATAAGTAGGAAATTAATCAAACGGTTGAATCTTTAAGAAACTTAGATTCCATAATATCATCTCCTGCTGGAATGTAAACGATATGAGATCGGTATGATGGCCGATATGATATTGTCAAGTTCAAATAGTCATATCCATTCCAGTTATTCATGATCAGTGTTCAGTTTCTTGTCTATTTAGATTCTTGATTTAGTATCAATGTAATTAAACTTGATGATCTTGTTTTAATGCTTGCCAGTCTGTTCTCTCAAGTTCAATCGAGTGCCTGGTGAAGGGTTGAAGTCAGTTGCAGGAGGGAGGTCTGGTATGCACTATTCTCGAGAATTTGAATCTTACCCTCGCCCAGTATGCAGCGTCCCTAGCAGGGTTGACACATCCCGCTGAGAGAGGTGCTTTCTGCAAACTATTTCCATTCCTAAAACAAATGCGAATCTTCCCTCGACAGCAGAGAATATAACTTTGGTGACAGTTTCACTTTAACATTCGAACTGCAGAGGTAAATACGGACAGAGAGATGAGACACTGGTATACAGTTATGTTACATATGGTCGAGGACCTACTGAACTACCTACTGCTAACCCGTCTGCCCTGTTGGATTTGGGCGAACATCAGCAGTTCCAGTCTCCATAAGAGACCAGACCGGAACCAGAGCTGGTCAAACTACTGGTAGACCTGCTGAATTCTGCACTGGTACGAAGAAGAGACCCGATTTGAAGAGTTGATTCCAACTCACTTTACGATGTATAAACGGTGTAAGATTACATTGTATTGCAGTAGACGCGTTTAAAGCATAATACAGTACAACATTATATTCAATATGCAATATACAGTCTAGTGTAATAACAGTATAGAATGCACATTGAAAGAGGCTCTATAACGTGATGATGCTGCAGCTCTATCCGTCTATCTAAAGCGTCTTTTATTACAGGTTGTCGTCTGCCGTGGAGACGAGACCCGATTGCCTTCCGATAGCACGACATATCCCTTTTAATATCGCTGAAGGTCTCTTTATTGGAGGCACACACACACACCACAAGCGGGGGGAGGGTATAATAATAAAAAAAGAAAGATATAAAACCATTCAAGTCTTGAGATGTGTGATTAAAACGCCGTGAGAACCCGGTGTTGTTGATGCTCCACCATGACTAATTCCCCATGCATCGGGTCTTTGGGCGTTTTCCTACTTTCAAAACAATAACTGTGCAGTTCACAGCCGAGATGGGAAAAGGGAATAGAGAGAGAGAGAGAAGAGAAAAAAAGCCCGTAACTGCCATCGCATATCACACACCCTGAGTGACGGGGTATCATTGAGCAGTTCCTTAAGGCGTTTTATGACGCTATTTTACAAGACCCTGCCATTTTGAACGAGGGACGCTGCTAAACAGCAACCCTTCTTCGCATTCTCTTACATTTTCATTCCTTCAATAACTGTAGTTGACTACAGTGCAATGCGAGATGTAGTATGTATATTAGGATATAGTGTTATTTCATTGTAGTGGTTGATATGTTGCAAAGTGAGAGATAAGGGATGTTACTAAACAGCAACCTCTTGCAATTTTATGGGGGGGGGAACAACTTTTACATTAATCATTCCTTCAAAAAGCTCTTTGGTTAAGGATATTATAACAGCAACTACTTTATTTTGATATAGTGTTGCATCTTGTTATTATGTTGTATTATAATGTTATATGATGGTGTACATATTGAAATTTACATGTTGTAATATAAGGATCATTGCTAAACACCGACTATTTGACCACATAGGCTCTGTACTGCTGTGAAAAACGAATTTTTTTAAATGTGTGTTAGTTATTTAATTGTAATGATTGATATCAAGGATATTAAATAGCCTTAATGGATTGATATGTTGTAAAGTGAGAGATAAGCAGGGGATTAACATTTCACAATGCGCTTAAAATGAAATCCATAATAAGCTATACACTGTTATTTTAAACATTAAAGCGGCAAATTATAAAAAGCGCTAGTGAGAAACGGCAATCATTTTTCTTAAAATCCATCGGTCTATCTATCTACCTATCTATCTATCTCTCCGTCTGTCTATCTCTATCTGTTGGTCTACCTATCTATTTATCTATATATCTATGTATCTATCTATCTATCTATGTATCTATCTATCTGTCTGTCTGTCTATCTCTCTCGCTCTGTCTATCTGTCTATCTCTCTCTCTCCCTATCCATCTCTGTAATTCTATATCTATCTATCTCTCCATCTAATTATCTATCTATCTATCTGTCCGTTTATCTAATTACAGATAGCGCATCCCTACTCTCATGATATGGTTAACCTTGCAGTTAAGTTTAAACGCATTCAATCAAGCGAAGAGATTACAAGTCTCGGATGTTTCACTACAAATATCGCACGATAGGATCAACAGCTGTTTTTTTTGGCACACGGCAACCCACAACAGCTATTTATTAAAGTACCAAAAAAAGCATCCTCCGGTCCTTCCTATTGGTCCATAACAGTCACGTGTTTATGCTTTCAGCACGAGCCCTCAATCGAAAACGTTTCGCGGGTTCTGGTAAAGGATTATAAGCTTATCAGCGTTGGCACTTTTTCATCAGTATTTCCAGAGCCGGAAGACAAACAGCGTGCTTCCGATGCTAATCAAAACCCGATCCACGCCATGTTGTTCCCTTATTTTCTCCTTCCGTTTTTTAAAGGTACATTTCGCCGTTTCTATAATTAGAACCTTTTCACGACTTCTTTGGAAAACCGAGTACGAATCGCTAAGTAAACCAACCTGTGGGTAAAAGATACTCAAATCGAAAACAAAGCCAGAATACAACCAATAGTTGTTTGTAAACAGGAGAACGTGATCCAATAGGTTCAGCTTACTAAAACGGCCGCTAGGTGGGTCTGTTTCCGATCGCATCTGAGGAATCACGAACCAAACCAAATGCAAAGAGTAAATCGTGAAAGTTATGGTATTCAATTTTACATCAGATATATAGATAAACAGAATTATAAACCAGTCCTAGAAAAAGAAGGGACTAAAAAATGATAAGAATCGTAACCCAGGTATGCAAATCCTATCCCACAGTTGAACTGTTCGGATTACTGAAATGTGCAGAAAGATTATTTTTTTTTCTCAAACCCCCGGACAAAAATAACCGGGAATCTTTCCGTTTCCCCTCTCACTACTATATACTGGGTGACAGATATGGGACTGCGATAAGACGACTGAAAATGGTCAACATGTTGAAAGACTGGCTAAATCATAAGGGAATGGACAGTTTTTCAACGAATAGAACATGGGAAATATTTGGCAAAAGGGCGAAATCCGCAGAATCTGTTTCCCATCGAAAACATTTGTTGCCTGTTGTTTAGTCCACATACCCTAGTGTTCCCTAGAACAGGCCGCTCTTACTAGGAAAACTCCCTTGTCCGCTTTCAGTCACACGGGACTTGATAAACTATCCCTTTTTTGCCGTCCATTTAAGCTGCATGCACGTTTTTTTATATTTGAAAAAAAAACGTAGCTTTAGGCATTAATGACTAAACTGAAAACCGTTAGGAACTTTCAGTAAAAAGTATTACATTGGTATTCTTAAGCTTCAAGCAAAGGTATTCTTGTGCTAATTGCATTTCCACGTTTTCAGTTCGAACTGAATATCTCATGTTCCGTTTTTTTTCAAAAACTGCATTTAGTTCCAGAATCCCTCACCAGGGGGCGTTTCCCGCCTTTGCAGACTACCGAGATACTGATTGGCCGGTTTCAAATGTAAGGTCCTTCGGGATTGGCTGGCGCGGAGCGGCTGGAGGGCGCACCGGTCCGGTTCCGCGAAGGCGTAGTAAAATCGTCCCAGCATTTCGTAGAACCGGCCAGAAGACGCCCAACGCCTGCGGTGTGTAGAACCGTCGAAAGAAGCTCTGATAAGAGTCGAGTTGAAAATTTCTTTTAGAAAAACGTGCTCAAAGTGTGCGATAATGGCAAGGCTCGTCGTAACATTTCCCGTGTCTTTGGATTTCAACGGGGCCAGTTACAATATAACCAGTTTGCCTTTCTCGCCCTGCGAAGAAAGTCGATCGCGTGTCAGGCGATGCCTGTTCGGACCACGTTCTGCCGAAGATGCTTTTGCTGCCCAACAGGCTGCCATCGTCGAGTTGTCGAAACAGTCGCAGAATGACTCATCCCGATGGAACTTTGACTTCGCCAACGACAAACCTCTGCCGGGACATTTCACTTGGGTCCCGTACCGTCACGAGTCCAAAGAGTCGAAACCCGGCAAAATCGAGACCCCGACCGCTGCTTTACGTCAGTCGCACATTACAGGTAATCAAATTGGGGCGATTTGAAAAATTTTGGCGGGGAATCGATACGTTCTGATTCGGTCCCTCCGTTAAAAAAGCGGGTGAAGGATTTAACACTGAAGAGTTATGGGCTGCCTTTTTTCCTATCCTTTAACCGTACAGTGCAGGTGTTTATGTCAAGGTAGAGCAGGGCAACAAGTAAGCCTGGAGGGTGAAAAGCCGTCGAATCCCCGTTATAATCCGACACTTTTTTTTCCCTCCATTGTACACGTTTTTCATTTTCATTTTCTTTTGTCATGATAGATTTCTTGAGACCAGCCAAGAGATCGACGACGTGCCCGGGGAAACCTGCAACCACCAGAGATGCCAAACGTAGTCGCCTCGGCAGCAGAAACCACGTGGCCTTGTGAAGATCCCCCTTCCACCAGCCGATGGTCCGTCATGTTCCATGAACTTGGCCCCCCCCCCGCCCTCTCCTTGTATATATCTTCAAAGATTAAGAAAAAGGGAAACCGTGAAATTTGAATGGTTGTTGTACATATTCATTGAAATTGGGTCTTCTGTGATGCCTCATGTTCTTTTACTTGATCTCAGAAGCAATGACACTGCATCAAAGAATCGTTAAATTGATAAACCAGGTACGAAACATCTAAGTAGTTGTGTGCGTAGTAGTGTTTTGTGCCGAAATTTAAAAATACCTTGTTCTTCAATTGCTCTACGGAAATCTCCATTGTATTGCTTTTTATAAATAGAAATGGGAATTGCAATGTGTAAGACCCTAAGTTGAAATACAATCTGTTTCGAACTGGACCGAGTTTCTCATCAAGGTCATTTCAGTTGCTTGCACGTCTCGTATTGAAACACTGGTAAAGCGTGACAGCTGCTCTTTTTCCTATGGCAAGTGAGAGTCAATCAATGCAACGTTCATGGCCACCGGAACAATCTGCAGGGAGTTTGTTGACCGTCGATTAAAACGTTTAGCTGCCAGTGCCAGCGATAAAAACCTTGGCGATGATGCCACTGACAGAGAGAGAGACCTTCGCCTGAAGAAGCGTCAGGTTGCACAACAGCATTTTACAGCAACAGGTGCTTTCATTATTCGAAACCCAAAACGAGGGTAAAACTGACTCTCGAGAGAGATTGAAAAAACTTGGCAAAACCGGTTCCCTTGTAAAACGTATTTTGCATCTTGTTGCCAAAGACACGTGTCATGAAGAGCAGGTTCTTATGTCACTTTTCAACCTTAATTTATTCTCATAGCCTTACTTATTGTTTCTATCTACCTGTCTGTCTATCTATACATCCGTCCATCCATCTATCTATCTATCTGTTAAATCTATACGTTAACAAACAGTCGACGAGTGAATGGTGAAACGCATACAGAAATCGTTAAATGCCAATTGTACTCGTTAACCGTAGTGTGTTCGAACTATCTATCTGTCTGTCTATCTATCTACCTCCTCATAGTCTTACTTATTGTTTCTGTCTAACTATCTGTCTGTCTATCTATCTACCTCTTCATAGTCTTACTTATTGTTTCTATCTACCTATCTGTCTGTCTGCATATTCGTCCATCCATCCATCTATCTATCTGTTAGATCTATACGTTAACAAACAATCGACTAGTAAATGGTGAAACTATCGTTAATCGTCCTTATCAACCGTAGAGATTTCAAACTATGATATCTGAAGTTAATCAGATAGAAATAAGAATTAAAGGTTCACTTTATAAGAATCTTAATATGAACATACATTTTAGTTCCGCAACCAAAAACCCTCATGAAACCTTCACTTGCAATCAAAGCGAGGAAATGAGTCACCCAATTCCTTATCGGTAAATGGCGTTGTTCACTTTTACTGCCCCCTCCCCCTCCCTTGCTACACTCCAACGGTCATAAACCGGGAAACAAAAACTCGCAAACGTTTTATGGATCGAATGTGAACTCGCTGGCGAGATGACCGATAGGTATATTTAAAAAAACAACAATCTTACCTTTTTTTTAAAAAAAAAGGAGAATCCTGTTCACGTTTTTCCGTTTAAAAAAAAAAATGAAGGGAACGAGAAGTTCACAAGTGCAACAACCCAGGTAACCCAGAATGTGACGACGCTGGTTTGTTTTTAAAATAAAAGAAGAGAAAGAGAGAGAGAGAGAGAGAGGAAAAAATAACCGGCCGCTGCAAAACACGCCACGCCAACGGCCAGGCCAAGGCGACCAACGGTTACTTCAAGTTTCCCGCCAAAATCTCAGCTGCCGGCCAATCAGCGCCCTGCACTGACAAGTCACGTGACTCGTCGTCCCCCCAGCATCCTTGGGGATTTCGACTCGGTATAACCCCTTAGGGTACCCGCGTTTTTGTTGGGAGATCAACCTCGCTGGCTGGATTGAGACAAAAAGAAAAGGTGAAGGAAAGGACTGAAAGAGATTTACAAAAAAATAGGAGAAAAATCGCCTCCTTTTAAAACGAAAACGAAAAAAGGGCAAGGCAAAACAAATGACTAACGTAGAGCGTTGACTTCTTCAAGCCGTCCATCGCCCTCGCCCCTTTTATTTAAAAAAAAAATATCTCATGCGTCAGCGCTCCGGGCTCCCTGTATACCTTTCTTCAGCTTTGATTTGAAGCAGTATAAAAATAGCCTTTTGATATAATTATCTTTTATATAACAAAAATTGTTATACATTAACCGGTTTTGATTTCTCCTTTTCGTCTTGTTTGTAATCTGTAGACAAGTATACGGTAAAGGAGCTGAGAGATAGCAGAGCAGTCAACCTTTGATCTGCTTTGATAACGAAACCACTTACTCATGTGATTCTTCATTAGCGACACGTGATACTAAACATTCGCACAGGTCTAATGAAGGTAAAACTGATTGATGATTAGATACAACGAAATTACCGTAGAGTTAACATTCAGTTATCATTGGATCGTTTGAATTCGCTGCAAGCCGGTCGACTGTTTTGAAAATAGGGTCGACAACTCGAATTTTACGCTCGGGAGATGTTTTTCTGGTTTCGTAGTTATACGTTTCTAAACGAGCTAAGAAGTAGAAGAAAACAGACTTTTACGGCTGGCAATTAAAAAAATATCAAGGACATGGACTTTTTCGAGGGTAAGGTTGCGTAAAGCACTCTTCGAGTTGTTGAAAAGCATGGTCTTTTCATACTACAATGCCCTATATTGTCTTTAAACCGACGAATTTAACAGATTATATTCCAGGATAATTGATGTGTATATGTTGGGGCTGATTACAGTTTAATTGTTTGGGGTTTTAATTTGTAACAATTTGTCCCAGGGAGATTTTGTTTGAAAAAAAGGCGCTGCCAAGGTCATCTTTACGTTGATGTTTGTGTGTGTTGCCGAGTGCGTAGTTTCTTATCACGAAGGAGGGCCAACAAAAAACGATCCCAACGCGTCTACACGTTGCGCGTGCATACGAAAGTCGGGAGAATGACAGAATCCCGAATAGAAAATCACGGAAAGGAGAGAGATGGAGGAAAAACAAACAAACACCAAACAATAAAAACGACATTGAAAAAAAAGCGTTGTGTTTTCAGTCGCGCAGTTGCAGCACTTTGCAACGACACAAATATAGAGATAGATAGATAGATAGATAGATAGGTAGATGGATGGATGGATGGATGGATAGATAGATAGATGGATGGATGGATGGATGGATGGCTGGATGGATCGATGGATAGATAGATAGATGGATGGATGGATGGGATGGATCGATCGATCGATGGATAGATGGATGGATGGATGGAAAGATAGATAGATAGATAGATAGATAGATAGATTGATAGACTGATTGATAGATAGGTAGATAGATGGACGGACGGACGGATGGATGGATGGACGGATGGATAGATAGATAGATAGTAGATAGATGGATGGACGGACGGATGGATGGATGGATGGATGGATAGATAGATAGATAGATAGTAGATAGATAGATTGTAGATAGATAGATAGACAGATAGATAGATAGACGGATGGATGGATGGATGGATGGTTGGATGGATCGATAGATAGATAGATAGATAGATAGATAGACGGATGGACGGATGGATAGATGGATGGATGGTTGGATGGATCGATAGATAGATAGATAGATAGACAGATGGATGGATGGACAGATAGATGGATGGATGGACCAGCTGTATTTGTAGTTGCAGTTGGAATATAGATGAAGATGGATAGATTGTTAGAATAGAAAGATAGGAAGTAGAAACACAGATACATTGATAGATAGATAGACAGACTATTACGTAACTTTAGCTCTATTCAACCTTCTAAAGAATATTCAGTAACGATAATTTCAGTTCCATAAAGGTAATCTGAATTCGATTAAGGCGTGTTCAGTGTGCGTACATGTGAGGAAGAAAGGAAGGGTCCCCTGCTGAAGACGAAAGTAACGGTTTCTCCTTCTATGGAATTCAAAGGAGATATCTAGCACGAGGAGCAGGTAGATTTTTTTAAATATAAAAAAAAATTACTTAAACATAACTTTTATTCAATTCTAATATTAATCAACTATAAAATATAACACTTAAAGTTGAACGTTAAATTCTTAACTACATCACAATGATCCTCTTATTTTATTTTCTATTTTCTGAATTTTATTATTCTAACTACATCACATTAATTCTAACTACATCACAATGATCCTCTTATTTTATTTTTTATTTTCTTATTTTATTATTATTTTCTGAATTTGTTCACTTTATTTTCATTTACTTCTTCTCTCTCTTTTTTCTTTTTTGTTGTTTTTTCTTCTGTTTTCTTTCTTTATTAGTTTTTCATTATTATTTTTGTTTTTTCCGAGTGTGTAGATTCAAAATCTACTATTCAATGTTACATTTTAAAATATACTATGAATCTTCACATTCAACTTTGATTTATATTCAGCATTTACATACTCATCAAATTAAATAATAATCAGTTACAAATATCCAAGTTGAATTGTTTTGATTTTTTTAAAAGAAAATAAATCTCCTGTAAATATCTGGTGCAAATGAAAAGAGTGACTTTAAAGCGTTGTAATTTAACTTTTACGGTGGCAGGAAAATCATTGTATTTATTAAACCTGGGCTCTTTGTTTAAGCACTGTGCACGAAACACTGCAAATGAGCCTCATTAATTATAATCAACTTTTGTTTACCCACAGTGCCGCTGGATTGTTAATTTGAACGTGGTTTTTAAGGGCGCTTCTAAGATGAAACAAGGAAAAACGGCTTATACTCTTTTCCAATACGTTTCCTCCGGTAGTTCATTAACAACTAACACTGCGTTGTCTTAATGATTCTATGAAATCAGTGCACACTGGTTTGCAGTTGGCAATTAGTGTGTAATTATAATTACGTAAATCATACAATAGTATACCCACGCATGTTTATTGTAGACTTGAAAATTCAAGTTGGTATAGGTGCTCATAAAATGTATTACGCGTTCAACCTACATAAAGTATATCTATAGTTAATGCCTACGTACACAATGTAAGAACGAGTTCAAAAATACCATTACCGTGTGTATTTGAACCATGTAAGTATGCCTGTGTTACAAGTACCGACCTGGGCATATAGATAGACAGAAACTTGGACAGAAATACAGACAGATAGATAGATAGATATATAGCAGATACATAGTAGATAGATAGATAGACATACAGACAGACAGATTGATAGATAGATAGATATATAGCAGATACATATAGTAGATAGATAGATAGACATACAGATAGACAGATTGATAGATAGATAGACACACAGATAGAGAAACAGAAATATAGATAGATAGACGCACAGATAGAGAGACAGAAAGATAGATGGATAGATAAATAGACAGATAGATAGACAGACAGACAAAAAAATAGATAGAAAGATAGAGAGACAGAAACAAAGAGGTAGATAGATAGATAGATAGATAGATAGACAGACAGATAGGCAGATAGATAGATAGACAGACAGACAGATAGGCAGATAGATAGATAGACAGAGAGATAGACAGACAGATAGATAGATATATAGCAGATACATAGTAGATAGATAGATAGATAGACAGATAGATAGATAGATAGACAGATAGATAGATTGATAGATAGATAGACACACAGATAGAGAGACAGAAAGATAGATAGATAGATAGACAGATAGACATACAGATAGAGAGACAGAAAGATAGATAGATTGATAGATAGATATACGATTAGATAACACCGATATGTAGTTACATCTTTCAGAACATGCATCGCATTAAATATAAATCATACTTCACCATTTACACTGTAATGTACATTTACAATCGTATATCCACCTTCTTTTCAAGTCCTTTTCACCTATTTCAAGTGGAGAAAGTCGTCGCATGTCTAGGGCACTGGAATGAGTGGAACTCGATGAAAATATAATGCGGGTAAGCTGCGGAGACGGTTTTAAAAATAAGCAAAGGCGAAGCCAGTAGGGAATGTACAGAAATTCCCCGGCTGACTTTGCCATCATGATTGATTATATAAATAGGTTTCTAAGAGACGGCTTTTGTGACTTCTTTCCCCAAGCAGAGTTGTCAACTCGGCGAGTCATTGTGAGCTTTTTGCCTGCTTCCTTGCCTTTATCACATGTGTGTGTGTGTGTGTGCACCTGTGGTCGTGGCGCGCTCAATCATTAAGCGGACAAGAATGGCAGCAATGCGAACCCACCCGCACCCCTCGATGCCAAAAACCCCGGGCGAAGACACAGAGTGACGTGTGAATGTCA
>JAIQCU010001078.1:0-27490 GCA_022114935.1 Leptestheria dahalacensis | reverse complement strand
AAACTTTCACGCGACAGCAGTGAACTCTTATGGTACGATATATAAAACGACCCAGCTTACTAATTCCTTTTAACTAACTGCTATTACTGATTACTTGATTTACCTATATTGATACTAAATTAAATATTACTTGTTCATGCTATTTTATTATTTCCGATAACTGCTTGTACCATATTTAAGAAAAATGAACACATGCTGAGGAAAGCAGTGCTAAATTTGAAATTGGTTCCATAGGTGGGCTATCGTTGGAGTAACGGAGCAGCAAGTTCTGGCCAAAGTCGAATCAAAAACCTTCGTCCTGGACTCGGGAAAACTCCAAAGCCACGTAACACGACTGGCGCACTTGACGAACCAGTCGGAGAGCGCCACAGTCTCCCGAGATGCTTTAACAATCACTTACGAAAAAGAGTAAAAATAAATCATACGAGTGAAAAATATTATTAGCAATACTTAAAATTTACTATTATAATCATATATTTAGTTAATTATGTTATGTTATTTACTTATTTATTATAATATGTAATTGTAATATTATTAATAACGATAAAATTATTATTAATAAGTAATTCAACCATGTCACGTATATGGTAAGCGGTTATTCTTTGAATAAAAGGTCCCTGACGTTTATATAAAATTGTTTTTCCAAATAATAGTTTTGAAAGAGTAATTCGGATTATATCAATCAAGTTAAAACTCAGTCCAAATACTAGCTCAACTTGTTGAAACGCTTAAAGTAATGAATAGTAATTATACCCAACAATATTTACAGCCTGATCGCTGTACCTGTACAATAAATTTAAATTTAATCAAAGTAATATGATATTGTAAAAAAATAATAAATATTAATTAAATTGTAAAAATGTGTTTAGCCTGTCGCTGTTCCTCTACCGTCACTGGGACCTGTGGAACAGCCTTCGCAATACACCGACCACAGCCTGTCATTTCCACCTGTGGAGTCTAAAGGGAGAGAAGCGATTACATGAATTTCTCGCAGAGCTCGGGTATTTCAGCTATACGTTACCTTCCCAGATAGACTGATCAGGAGGACTTGTATGAAACTGGATTTTGTTGACACAGGTTGCCGTTGATTCAGTGCAAGCAAAAGTATGCATCAATGGATCTCGAGCTGCGCAACGACTTGCAGAAAATTTTCCAGGCTAAACTGGAGAAGTACGGACTGGAAGACTTGCTGAGCGCCGCATTTCTGGCACAGTGTGGCTACCGCAATAAATATTCAGCAGCGGATGTTGTCTATGCTACCCTGGCGCTGCTCGAATCTCCTGTACGTAGATATTATCTCATATTTAACGTTGATTGAATTGGAGTTAAGTACAAGTTTGTGTGTTAATTCCAAGGGGGGGGAACCTAGAATTTAAACTTGTATAGATAACTTGCTGAGTGCTTTAGATTGAAACGAGAGTGAATCAGTTATTTATTTCGTCTAAATATGGTTCATTACTTGTTCTTATTATATTTTTAACTGTTTAATTACTCTAACTGTTTACTTCATTTCGAAGTTGTTTTGACATTTATATTTTTAAATATAACTTCTTCGTCAATTTACCAATTTCATTGCTTATTTTTTGGATGATATTTATCATTGTTTATCATTTATTTATTATGTAAAAACGTTAATTTTCCATTTTTTTAAATTTTTATCTAGTGATTTTTGAATTATTTTGTCACGTGGTATTTTTGCAGTTATTTTTATTATTTTGTCATTTCGTGACTATTTTTTATTTTTATCAAATTTTATTTTTGCAGGAAAAGGACAAGAGCCCCGCCGATTGCTTTCACGAGTCCCTGGAATGTTTATCCAAGTCAGTCTAATCGGCATACCTGTTGCTAATTTCTTTCCATTTCATTTCAATTCTTCAAAATGCAATTTTAATTCAGCTAAATGTTAAATTTGTGCTACAGGTCCAAGAGCGATGTTTTACGACGAGGTCTAGAGCAGTCGAAGCTGCAGCACGTCGCCATTGGCGCTGAAGTCCAAACCAACCTGCACATGGGGCATGTCATCTCAGCCGGACCTTTTCTCTACGCCATAATCCAAGATGTAAGTTGTATAGGCGATTTCAAGCACATTTCACGTACAGCTGATGAGCATTAAGTGTCCCCCAAAAATTGGATGAAGTTGTCGATGAACCGGTTGCATATTACCAAAACCCAACCGGCACGGGAACCCAACTGGTATAGTGCACACGGATCGGTACATCAGATCGATAGATACATATGTCTAGACAGATTGATAGACAGAGAAATAGATAGAAAAATAGATAGATTGTCGGCCGGTTGGGGATCTGATAATATATGCGAACCGGCTACTTCAGCCCCCAGTAACCTTTGGATATTGTTTGCTTACCGAAANGCAAGACAAAAGGGTTCTGAATGGCGGGGATTATTATCATCTCCGACCTTTAGCATTTTATTTTGGCGAATCTAACCAAGCAATCCTGCTGAAACTTGAACAGTGCATTAAGGACTGCTACTTCTGTATTCGCTATTTCTTTTAGCTGTTTTACCTTTGAAAGTACGGGTGTGGTAAGCAATCAACTTTCCCCCAACAGGGAGCCTGTTTTCCTCTGTACTGTGAGGATGCAGTTGATTAGGTTAATGAAGCAATTTGATTAACTGCAGGGCACTGTCGACGCTCGATTCTACGGAAAACCTCAGAGTCTCCAACTGCTGGGCCGTTTCCTACTTCAAGCCAATGCGTCGAGATCGCGCGCGTCGCGGGCCAAGTTCCTTCCGTTGATCGTGTCCGCTCCCGTGGTTCATAAACCGGGCTACTGTCTCTTGCTGGGATTACCTCCTATAGCCGAAGACTCGCCTAAAAAGTAATCTTAAATAACTGTGCGTATAATAGAAACACAGCCACCTAAATATCGCTGGTTTAAAATGACAGAGAAAAACCAATTAAATTAACTTCATTTCGTTAATTCGTTTTAATTTCTTAAAAAATCTTATATTCAAACTTGGTTACATTCCTGGTATCTCAGTTTTTTGTATATATTTGTAACATCCCTAATCACTTTACTTTTTTTTACATCTTATTTATTATGTAATTTGTATGATTACCTCTTCTTTTTAAAAATTAATTTTAATTTAATGTTGATTTTTTTGTAAAAACTAGTTTGCTCGGCAAAGCGTTTGAGCAGGCAGCTGAAAGCGCACAGGTGGAGATAGTGACGGAATATTTCGATACTTCGGGTAACAACTTCCCTCTAGTTCATCCCCTTAACATTAAATGGAATAACTAATATTTTTTTTTATATATTTGTACTGCTTTCGCCTTCCAGTCATCGAAATGAAGACGGACGACCGGAGTCGATTCTTGGATGCTCTAATTCTTTTACTCGGCTAGGAGTTTCCTGTTTTATTTATTTGAATTTTAAAAAACCGCATTTTGTTCATTTCAACTTAATTATTCTTGATTTAGAATTTTTCCGTGCGTCAACCAATACATACATTTCTTACCGTATTTCTCCGTTCATAACCTGTCTTGATCGAGTTAATTCCGTAATATCAATTAGCTAAAAACATAATAAACGTGATGTATACATGGGCAAATGGACAATAACTAATTCATCTGTTAGTGTATATAATTTTCATCAAAGATGAAAATGGTAATCCAGAAAAACTGTTCATGAGATAATTTCAAATGATTGACAGAGCTGAAATAATTCCGATATAAAAAAGTTGAAAAAGGAACACAATTTTCTGTTTTGTCAATTTCCATTTTATTCTTCTTTGCTCTCGATTTCCATCGCAGTGACGCTGGTCGCCTGAATGCGGGCCGCCATGTAGGGAAGAATATGGCTTCCTTGCTGCAGTCGCGTTAACCTGGATAGAACCGATTTTGAAATAAATATTATACAGAAATGAATAATTGCATTGTGATTTTGATAACCTAGATTTCGATTGGTATACCTCTGCATATGTCTTTCACTGTAGAGTAAGAAGCCGCTAAGGGATGAACGCAGCGAAGGCATGGCCAGCAGCTCTTCCGGGGTGTGGTTTCTCAACAGAATATTAAGAACGGCCTTCAAAAAAAGGCATTACTTTTATTTTTTTAAATATATATAAATCCAGCTGACGCTTACGTTAAACGATATCGTCAATTCCTATTTAGTGATAACACAAATTTCTAATCGTTTTAGAAAATAAAAGTTAACGGTGCGTTAATTCTTGTCACCGTCATCATTTGGGAAAAAACGACTATAAACACAAAGTAACAAGAAAACGGGTAATCTTCAAAACTGATGCAAAAACCGCAAGTGGAACATTAATGCTAAACTTTAACAGTCGATTAGGTTTCCAGCAATTCCACTGAATACAGGTAGGGTATGTTCACACCTGAGCTTCACGGCAATTCCTGCTGTTGGTGTTCCACGTAGCCGCGTATTTGACCAAGTTATTCTTCTGCTCCTCGCTTAATTCGACGACGGTCTGGCTCAGCTTGTCCAATAGTGGTCCTCCCTGGGACAGCACCTCTACTCGCACAAATTCTCAGTTAATTTGCTATTAGATTAACTTGAGATTGCAAAACAAAAAAACACCCGCGCATTTGTAGCACTATAAAAGCCTGGTCACGACTTGTATAGTTACTGTAATAATAGTATTAATTACTGAAAGTATTATAAATGTAATGATGCAATACCTTTGAGAATGGTTAGCGTGCGAAACGGTTGCTGCAGGTCGACAGCCAGTCTCAGTGCCTCCAGCAAAAGTCCCTGCTGCATCAGATTGGCCAGTTGTTGCTCTTCCAGCAGCTTAGCCTCCCACTTCTGGGCTTCCTTCTCCCTCTCCTCTTCTGTGATGTCCTTCCAGACGATGAAAGTGGAATCCGCTCCGCCGGTGGCGATCCTAGTGTCCGCCTCGCCAACTAGCAAAAACCCAAAAATCAAGTTTACATTGCTAGATTCAGTTCACGTTAACCACAAAAATAAGATAAAGAAATCAAAGTAACTGAATAACTGAATTGGGTTGAATACAAAATTGAAATTTACCAGCCAGGGCCCAGACTTTACTCTGATGTTCATCCAGCGTGGCTACACATTCACTGGATTTGATATTCCACAGCTTGACGAGGCCGTCTGATGCCGAGCTCAAAAGCTGCTGACCTCTGGAGACGAAGCACATCCGCAGCACGGAGCTATCGTGACCCTCGAATGTCTGTATAACAACAATTTGTTCAATCCACGTGTCCATAATATATCATACAAGGTGGACGGTAATAAAACATACCATCACCGTACGATAACACAACAAATGTAAAAGGACAAAATTAATAAATTTCATTAATTAAATATAGTTGAAATAGTTTACATTGATTAAACATGTATAGGATTAATTTTATTGTATTGTTATATACCATCTATATTTTTATGCTACGATTATTTTATTCACCTTTTTTAATTTATTTAAAAATTTTACATCAGTTATATTAAGAAAACATTATGGTAATGTATTGTATTCCTAACCGCACGCTGACGGATGGAGGTACCTTAATGCAGGAATAGTCAGTCAGGGCCCAGAGTTTAATGGTTCCATCGGTGGACGCCGTCGCGACGATCTGATCGGCCGTCGAGAACTGGACCGACCAGAGTCCTCTTCTGTGTCCCCGCAGGACACCCAACAGCTGGAGGTCGGCACTGTTCCAGATCTTGGCCGTCTTGTCCTGAGACGCGCTGGCTACCAGCCTATCATTGGGTGACACAGCTACGGCGTTAATGTCCTTTTCGTGGGCGATGGAGGTGCGTAGCACGTGCAGGGAATGAACCGAGCTGTCGCTCTCCAAGTCCGACGACGGTAGTTTCCACAGCTTCAGGCAGCAATCCTGACTCCCGCTCACGGCGAAGGAGAGCTGCGACTGACTCAGGGCTACCGCACCAACAGACGCCGTGTGACCTTGTCCTTCAGCGACGCAAGAAATGCGGAAAGGATCGCTCGCCATCTTCCATAGCCGGATGCTATTATCCTGAAACAGCGACAGTCATTTCAGTGTTGAAATACAGTAAGCTCTTCAGGTTCTACACAAAATTACAAGACAACCATTAAGGCTAAAGCAGATGATTATACCTTGCTACTCGATAGGAGAAGGTTGCGGTCGACCCGCGACACTGCCAAAGCCAGAACTAAATCAGTGTGGCCCCGTAGAAGAGTGCAATTCATGGTGGCAACATCGTAGACCTTTTAGGGTTTTTCAAGCCAATCAGCAAATTACAATAATTTTTTAAACTGAATGTATTATTGCTTATTCACCTTGATCTGTTGACTGTTGGTAGCCACAGCGAGGTGAGAATCACCTTTGCCCAACCAGACGACGTCCAAAATATCTTCGTTATAACCCGCAAACTATAAACGAAACATGGGATCAAACAATTCAATAAATCACCTTCAATACCACAAATAGACGCCCGATTACCTGCTTGGTAACAGCAAAATCTGAAAAGTTATGTACGATGATGTTATGGTCAAAAGAGACGACAAAAATCTCATTTTTGGCTCCGTTGAACAGCAGAGAAGTTATCGAAGCCGTTCCGGCTACATCGCTCTGCGAAATCAGCGAGTTCGTCTGCGTGTAGACTTCTTTAGCAGTGCTCAGGTCCCACACTCGCAGGTATCCTGCAACCAATAACACCGGTTAAAGCAAAATATCAAATGAAGTCAAACGAGGCGAAATAGTCGAATTCACGTATCACATGCAGCAAAATATCGTAATTAAGGCTGGAAACGCAAGCTAAATATGGTTAACACTCCATATACACATGAAGAACAAAAGGTGCCCATTACTCACAATCACAAAGTACAGAAAGATATCAAATTAAAAAGTAGAAGAATATATGTATTGGATAATAAAGAAATAGACGCATATTCAGTTATCATTTAGATTTCAGTTCAGTCTATCTATCTACTTGTCTACCTATCTATCTATCTGTCTGTCTACTTATGCATCTTATGTATGTTCGTTAATATCACTTTGTTATGTTATGTTAATTAGCCGATTACAATCATTATATAGAAAGTGCGCCGGGCAGTACTTTGAGAGCTTACGGTGTACGGAGATTTATTATAATACTACAAAGAACAGTATCGGTAACTTTACCTTTTTCCCCCGCGCTAATAACGTGCGGTCGATTACTAGAGGCAGCCACATTCAGTTCAGGATAACTACAGTTGAGCGCCACCGGAAGTAGGGCTTCCAGCGATTCGTAAGTCGGTAGGGTTCTCAGCGACGAGTAATTGTCCAAATTCCACAGAATGATTACATTGTCGCGACCACAACTGTAGAAATCGTACCAAGGGGTTTGTTAAAACAACATCAACACTGTGTCATAAGTTTAGCTTTACTTATAATTTTAACAAATTTCAAAACCAACAAATAATATATAGACATTTACAGATAACATATACTATTATAAAAATTAATCATCAGTAGTTAAATTCTATCCTTATAGAATAACACTTACGTGGCAGCTTGGTTTAGTTCTTCAAAAAAGACCATGTCGGTAACGGCACTGAGATGTCCCTTCATCGTCCCGACGACACTCGAGGTCCTCAAGTCCCAGCAAAGGACCGAACAATCCATTGAGGCTCCATAGATTAACAGACGATTAATGTCCGGGTGGAATTTAACCATCCTGAAAATAAAACAATGGCAACAATAAAAATTACCTTACTGATAATTATTATAACAGGTTGATGTTCTACATGGAGGAAAACTGTGGTTTACGTGTAAACTCCCGAGCCCCCTTTCAGGTTGTGGGTGCAGTACTGTCGTTGGATGTCCCAGACCTTCAGGGAACCATCCGTACCGCCGCTCGCAAGAAGCGTTGATGTTGAATCAAAGGCCATGGCGACGACAGGGGTGAGATGCATCGACTTCCATGTGCGTACGACCGAACCCTCTGCAAGAATGATTAGCGACGTTACGACAACAAGTTCGGGAAGCACGTCAAGTTTTCGTACCGGCGAGGTTCCAGTGTCTCAACAGGCCCGATTTGTGACTGGTTACGACAACCTCGCTGTTGGGTGCCAATACGAATGTGACAACTTCATCCTCGTCCTGAGTTAAGCTCTTGACGACTTTTCCAGAGCCAACTTGGACGACCTGCACCTTGTCACCACACTGACACAACAGGAGTTCTCCATCACGCGAAACCTACGCGAATTTCACGTTAACAGTGTTTCAAAAAAAGACAAAAATGTCAAAACACCTTACCTGAATTTTTCCGCCAGTAAAGTAAGGTTCGTACTTTGATTCCACCGTGAAACTGAGACGAAGTTAAATATTAATACATTACTTATTTATGTTTCACGTGCATGTGCAAAGATTCAATTAAAGTTACCTCGTTTTCAGTTTAACTTCCCTGGGTGCCATTCTTTTCTTGAGTAAACCTCGCTGTGCCAACTAGTGTTTTTAAGCGCAAGTTGTCACAACGGTTTGCACTCACGTGTATGGCCCCTGTAAGCTAGCAGACAACATTTATGCAACACCATTGCCAGATTTCCGTTTTGTTCAACGTGATTTCAACGAAGAATTTGACGTGTAAATTTAGATATGTTATTACTTAGTTAAAAAGAGAATGTATTACACATAAACTGTATAATATTAATTTATCAATAAAATAATAGCAGTACTAATTGTATATTAGCAATATTACAATATCATTTTTTATAATCTATGAGCCGGTTTAGGCAACATAATTTATTTCACTGTAAATAAGGTGTTATTTAAACCATTGGACCTATATATAACTCAGTATTCAGTAGTTTAAGGATGATGACGCCAGGGAATATTAGTATTACAATTACTCAATATTATAATAATTTCTAATAATATTATTAGCCGGTTTAGGTTAGACAAATTATTTACTGTACACAATGTATTGTTTTACGTATGATGTTGGTAGATACATGAAAGTCAGTAGAGTGCCATTTGAATAGCCAACCAACTAATTTAGTTATAACTCAACTTGATTACCAACATATAATTACTTAATTAATTCGACAATTCAATTCAGTTCAATTTAATTTCACAACTTCAAATACAGCAATCAATTAATTAATCATTACAGCAATTAGTTACTCAAAAAATTACATTTAAACAAATTAATGACTCGGTATATTTCGGTTCTTCCTACAGAGTTTTCAAAAAATCATTGAACTGTGCAACTGAAGTTTTGGCCACATTTTCGCAGAACTCAGCATCACTGCCGCTAATAAGCGCCAAAGGTGAGACGTAGTTCTCCAAGCGTGGATCGTACTGGTTTCTGCTAAGGGACTCGAGATACCGATGCCGCTGCTCGAGTCGGAATTCCCGACACTCGAGGATCTGCGGGAAGCGGACGATCGTCTCGTGACTCAGCTTCATCCGGTTGTTGGCTATGTCGAACGCCTTTTTCACGAATTCGCGCTCTAATCAACAGAATCGCGTTACATAGATTCAGTGAGAATAACTTGACATTAAATGATTACCAGATATCCAAAGCCCGGGCTTTTTAAGCAAGAGTTCCTTCATTTGGTCGTCTGTGAACCCCATCTCCTCCTTAATACTGAAGTTCATCATCTGAAATATTAAGGAATATTACTAGTACAAGTACTTTAGATTTTTTAATTCTTTTGTTCTATATTTTTTATGTTTCAGTATTATTAGTACTTTCACGTTCCATAAGCTCCAGGTCACTAGTTTTGGTGCTGCTATGGCAACCATCCGAACCTCTTGGCCTTTCAATTGGAACGTCTTCTGGAAGAATCCGAGACGACTATCTATTCTCTCTGTACTGTAAAACGAATAAAACAAATGGTTATTAAAATTTGACTCTGATAATCATGTGACCCTGAAAGATAACACCTAAAAAGGAGCCAATTGGGATTTTTCTCGAGAATTTCGCCAATCTGTCGTTTGGAAAACCTCTTCGCCTGCAGGTAGTTGACCCGAACGTGCAGGTCATCAAGTGTTTCCCGAAATATCAAAGGGTTCTTTGTGAGAAACTTCCCGAGCACTTCTGGCCGCACTTTGTTGTCGACCAGGAATCGAATGACGGGTTTGACGTCAGCTTCAAAGTCCTTCTGAAGAACAAGACTCGCTACACCGCCCCGTTTGTCCCATTTGTGAATTTCGACACCCAGTTTGACAAGTTCTTGAAGCAGAGGCGATTTGTTGACGTAAGCCGCCAAATTGAAAGAAGGGACATACTGCGGGACTGCCGACGCGAGTTCTGACACATCTTGAACAGGACGCAGAGGATTCTGATCGTCATTTATCAGCAAGTCAGACCTTAGTTCTGCAATTTCACGTGTTGAAGTTGAATCTGCAACAGTTCTGCATGTACTACTTTGTACGAATTTCCTAATGTCTGGTTGAATTATGCGCCTTGGAAGGGCATACGCTACATAAATCAGTCTACAATGCATAGTTAATTTAATTTGAAACAGTCAATCCTGTTTAACCTTAATAGTAAAATGTTCAGAGGTAAACTCAGAGGTTCAATCATCAATCTTTCAATCTTGCAGTGTACAAGACAAACAAACTCGTGTTTCAGTCGAGTTCGTCTGCTTAATCAAAACATTGCTTTGATGTCAAATAAGCAAATGCAACCAATCATAATAATTATTAAAACTGATAATCCTTCAATAAACTTTTAAAATATTAAATATGTGGTCCAAAATTATGTATATTTTCTTTAAAAAGTCCCTAATAATAATGATATAACTATTCGACACTAATGTACAGTGTGAAAGTACAATGTGAATTTATCCCTTTTATTATTGCTTTATATCGAAAAATTAATATCTGTTAACTGCTAATAGCTACTGGATTTATGAAATTACGAAAATCCCAATCTTTTGGTAGCTATGGCAACTCAGCGAGTTTGTTTACAGGTCGACGGCTTTTCCTAGCCGAGTCGGACTTGCCGCTTTTCGGCGTACTTGGCGCTTGGCGTTTGCCTTCGGTTTTATGAATACAAACAGTCAACAAATAAACAATGGCTGATCATGAAGGTCGATCGATGGCTTCATTCAATGTTGAATCAATCAAAACGATTGCGGAGAGCGCTGGTGTAGCAGGGCTACAGGATTCCGCGTGCAAAGAGCTAGCCGATGAAGTGACATTTCGTCTCAAAGTTATCATCCAAGATGCCGCCAAGTTTATGCATCACGGCAAGAGAAGAAAGCTAACGACCCAGGATATTGACCATGCTCTAAAAATTAAAAATGTTGAGGTAATGTTAGAGACACACCATCACCGTAAGCATTGTGGGAGTGCGTCGCGACGTTAAATGAGTAATGGAGTTTTGTTTTCTTGTTGTTTTAGCCGCTGTACGGGTTCTCAACGGCTGACGAGATCCCGTTCCGCTTTGCTTCCGGTGGCGGACGAGAACTTCATTTTCTCGATGACAAAGAAATCGACATTGCGGACCTTATTAGCGGAAACTTGCAAAAGTTACCTGCTGACATGACGCTGCGAGGTACGGTTCCCATCTGAAACTCGAACATGACGTGGTTTTTATATACTTTTTTTTTGTTCAAATATAGCCCACTGGCTTAGCATTGATGGCATTCAACCGGCCATTCCCGAGAACCCTCCGCCGCTATCGAAAGACCAGTTGCGACAGGAGAGTGCCGATCCTGCTTCCAAACTTGGCAAGGATAAGCCAGGAAACCGCCAAGGGTAATTTTGCTTACATGCTCTGAAACATCGAATATTAAACTATTTTTTTTAATTAGCCCCGTGAGGAAGCAGTTAACGGAAACCGTCAGCGTGAAGCAACTCACTGCACACGAACTTTCAGTCGAACAACAGCTCTACTACAAGGAAATCACAGAGGCCTGCGTGGGATCCGACGAATCCCGCAGAGCCGTGAGTTCACACATTGTCCTTGCAGACCTGTCATATCATATTACACGCATTTTGAACTTGTAGGAAGCGTTCCAAAGTCTGTCCTCTGACCCCGGCCTGCACCAGATGCTGCCCCGACTCTCCACATTCATCGCGGAAGGTGTGCGCGTCAACGTGGTGCAGAATAATCTCGCCCCGCTCATTTACCTCATGCGAATGGTCAAGGCACTTTTGTCTAACCAGACCTTGTACCTTGAAAAATATGTAAGTAGGCTAGTTTTATTTCATTTCAGATTTTTTACCAGTACTGATAACCTGTTCATCTGTTTTAAATCTAATTCGTGTAAAGCTGCACGAGCTCGTTCCGGCTGTTATGTCATGCGTAGTGAGCAAGCAGCTATGTCAGCGTCCCGAGGTAGATAACCACTGGGCCCTTCGTGACTTCTCCGCCCGTCTGATTGGTCAGATCTGCAAGACTTACCATACTTCGACCAATGCGCTGCAGACCCGAGTTGTTCGACTGTACTGCAGATCCCTCGTGAACGATAAGATGCCCCTGGCCTCGTTCTATGGAGCCTTAGCTGGTAACCATTTGTAACCGCCGAGGGTAGCCTAATAACGCAGATACCGGTATTGTTCGATAAAAGATGCGAACACTGTCCATAGTTGCCATAGTTACTGTACCACAAGTTGAGATTCTCTAAATGCAGAGACGACTTTTTTTGTTGTAATCGATTAAATATTTCGGCAGTGGTTTAAGTAGTACATGAGTCTGTAGTTAAGTTGAGTTTATAATTTTGAAAATGAGAGTTTTGTTGGTTTTAGGACTCTCGGAATTGGGACCTGAAGTTGTTAAGGCCTTCATCCTTCCCAAAGTCAAGGTCATCGGAGACCGGATTGAACCGTACTTTGAGAGCTCAGGCGTCTCGAACATCGACAGGAGTTCAGCTGGCAACGTCAAGACTTTAGTTCTGGTAATATCATAACATGAAATCAGCAAATTTTTTAGTGTGTGTCTTTTTCTTACCCCCCCCCCTATTCGAGTCCGTAGCTCCGGTCAATTCAAATTAGATTAGAAATCACATGATGCTAGTTAACAAAGATGACCGTTGGCGCTGTAAATTATGTGTGCTGGTTATACGTCGAAAGTAAAAGACGGTGCGTGTTTGGGAATCAAGACAGTAATTATTTTAGGAACAATAAGATAGTTGTGTGTTTTGACGTCCTGACAGTTAATCTAAATTTCCTAATCCGTTTTCTTTTTTAATAGAAAGTGATAACACCCTTGCTGAGATTACTTCGACAGCCTCCGGACAACGTCGATGAATACCGGCAAGAATTTGGCTACTTGGGTCCGGTGCTGCAATCGACTGTATCCCGCGCCAGGTCGCAGGCTTCCTCAGCTTCGGCTGGGCAAGGCAATGCAGCGTTGACTTTGGCAGGGTCCGTGTCCCTAGGTGCAGGTCAGACTGGTCGTAGTTCCCTACTGGTCAGTGGGGCTCAGCGTCAAGGCATGGCAGCACGTACTGGAGCCAGTCAGGTTATTTTCATTTTATCTCCCTGTGATCTCATTGACTAATTATTTAATATATCGGTCAACCACGATGATGATCTGATTAGGCGATTTAGTGAAGCACTTCGTACTTTCACTGCAGTTTCATGTCTCGTTAATACTGGGTTGTTCTATTCCAGGGCCAAGTTGTGAAACTGATGTCAGCTACATCGCAAAGCAAGAACGTCGTGACCACAAATCAAGGGAAAATCATAGTTTTGCAAGCACAACAAGGGACAGTTGTAAGGGTGAATAATATTATCAGTTAATGTAAACGACAGTTATTTTACTTTTGAAATATTTTCTTGGATGTTCACAGGCGCAGAGCAAGGCCTTGTACGGGAACTCTGGCAACGCGTCCGAGAACCCCGAAATAAAAACCGAACCGGTCAATATGGACGACTAAAGAGGACTTGTGTTTTTCCACTTAGGTGCTCTTGAGTTCGCGTTTCCCTGACACACCGCTATTTTTCCGATTTCCTTTGCAGTTTTCAGACATTCTCTCAACATCCCTGTATCGTAAAAACAATTATGAATAAAATACATGCACTCTTGTTATAAAAGCAACTTTTTTTCAAAATGGCGGAATCCGGAATCTAAATGATCAGGGAAGGGTCTTAAGCTCCTCTGGTTATGGCGTGTTAGCGTAGAAAATCCAAGGCTGTAGAGTTCCAGTGTGTTATGCATGTCATGAACTGGATATCATTTCATGTAGACGAGGGCTCGTTTCATTTGAAAACTTGAGACGCTAATGTTACCAGATATTACGCATACTGTACTTTTTTGGTGTAGATCAAAGTCTTGGGTTCAGTAAGTACGTGTCGGTTTTAAGTTCATTATAGTTAATTCTACTTTAATCCAGGTTCTATTTGGATTGCCTTGTTCGCCATGGCTCATAGAAGTCCGTCTCTATGAAAATGGAAAAGCCTTTCTTTTTAATGGGTTGATTCACTAGTGGAAATTTTTCAAGTTCCGTGTCTCGTTTTTGTCAGCTTTGATTAGGGAAATCTGACTTTAAGGTTACCGTCGTCATTCGCAATATTAGTTGTGTTTTGAGCAAAAGAGAACGAATTGAACGTATAACGCTCTCAACGAGGTTTGATGGAATATCTTTTTTTACTCTTGTGAATTTATTCTGTTTATATAAATGTTGTATTAAAGCTATATTCATTGCTACCAGTGTCGTTACGATATGCCGAGTTATCAGCAAGGCTGTAAAACAAATAGCAGTATTTTCCAATATGGAAGATAAGAACCGTATAACTGGTTCTAGAAGTTGTGGTTTAACAAGATTAAGAAAAAACAGTATTACAAACCCCATTTTATTAATTAATTTACAATTAATCAACTGTGCAGTACAGCACCCGTTCAAGTATTATGTGCAAGTCGTGCTTTTCACTTTCTACCTGACGGATTCCCTTTGCAGTTAATCTGCATTATCATCATTAAAGTGTATTTTCAAAGTAGTACTATCAACATTGAAGTGTATTCAGAATATTATTAACTGAAGAATCGTAAACCCCAAAACCCAGTAGCAAACCGTGAAGTGCAAAACCCCTATGCTTTTGTGTACGTTGCACGGTTATTTTAGCGCATCGAGCAGCTGAAGATAGAAGATATAATCATGGTAGCAGCGTACACACAATAACCTCTTTAAGTGCACTGGAGTTTGTGCACACGCCAATGGGCTTTCTGGCAGACTCTTGAACAGTACAGGGTAGATTTACATTTACCGCACTTTTTCAAATTCTCGTTGTTCTGCTGACAAAAGGCACAACATTGCTGATCTGCAGCTGCCTTGTAGAGTTGAAAGAAGCTGTCGGGAACGCCTTGGTGTTCCACGTAGATGGGAGCGATGAAGGAGGCTAGCCAGGGGCTGTTTTGTCCGAGCGGTATGTTATCCTGCTGCCATTTGGAAGGCTTCATCCTGAGTGCGTTCAGATGAAGCAAAGATTTCAAAAGACGCTGCTCTGCTTCGCAGCAAAGTATGGCACGCATAGGTTGCAGAGGATCGCCTGGCAGGAACACTTTCGTGCACTTTTGAAAAGTCTTCACCGGGTCCAGCAAGCCTTCATCTATGAGTAAACAATGAAAGCTGTACCTGGATGAATTTGGTGCAAACAATATTAGCGGACTGTCGATATTTGTATGATGTTTAAATATAACAAATACGCGGTTACAATCGTGAAACACATAAACTAAGTTAACGTGGCGCTGTTGGGACAGTAGCATAACCTACAAACGCAATTACGACCTTGATATGATACATTCAAGTGCTTTAGGGACAAGGTTCGCAGAAGGTGAATTATTTTGCAACCATTTCTGCATTCGAAGTGTATGAACCCAAAGTCTATGAAGTGAAGTGTACCCGGATGAAATCTTCAAGTCCTCCTAACACTTTGGCCTACAACAGTTGAACATGTATTGTTGCTATAGACGGGAGCCAAAGTGGTTTCTAATAAAACTCCTACTGAATGAGGGTATGAGGCAAACTCACGGAAGATGTAAACCGTGCAGACGGATTACGTAAAGTACTCACTAATTGTACAATTTACTCCACTGGTATTACTGACACGGTAGACGTTTATACCGTAACCAGGAACGTCTATTCCAAAGGAAATATTACTTTGTACGCAAGTAACTGAGTTTACAGACCATGACAACATGAAAGGATACATATTACCTGTAGCTGAAGTCTACATACCAATCAGTCTCCTTGCTGCCCTGTGATCGACTGCGGTAACCAGTAAGAGTGGCTTGCCTTCTTCTGTCATCCTCGTAGGTGGGTGGACTCGGATGGACCAATCAGGGTTTGAAGCAACCGTCGTTTTTATGAAGAACAAGCACTCATTATCTCTTGAATAACCGTTGAAGAGAATCCTGATAGTTTCCTTCAGTCCAAGTAGCGGGTTGTTGTCCCATGGGGCACCGTTTTTTAAGAACTGACTCATCTGCTCAAGAGTGAACTGGTTGGAGAGGTGCAATTCAGTGCAATTAGTTGTCTCTAGACTTTCGGGATCGACAAATTTCTCAGTATTTCGGGCTGCTTCGAAGTCGCAAGGCCACGGTTCGTACAGAGCCTTGGAAAATCTTAAGACAATCTTTCTCTCGCTTTTGTATAGCTTTGCTGAAGCATCGTTGATTAAGATGGGCCAGTTAAAGGACATACTGAACGGTGAAACTCCTCTAGGTGATGACAGAGAGAGAGTTGCCTGGTGCACAGATTCACAAGGTGGTTGACTAGCAAACTCGAGCTTTGCTCCTGGAAAGGAAATCAACGCACTTTTGAAAATAGTTACCGAGAAGTAACGTCGCGTTGGCTAACCCAGATACTAAAAAAAGTTATCATCGTAATTTTAGAAATATCATGACAAATTGGAATGCAATCATAGTATTTTATAAATGATGTAAAGTAAAGTCATAATATTATCACAACTTATTGTAATTTATTGTAATACATTCTGATTTCTTCGACATTATCCTGCTATTTTTTTAGCTGATCAACAATATAGAAAGCCTTTCCTTTAATACATTTCAACGCACGAGATCTTGTAACCTGCTGCGTTGCAAATAAAACTCTCGGGCAGCAACAGCCATCTTTAAGGATTATGTGCAGGTTGTGTACTGTTTACTCTTTACCTGAAGGGTTCCCTCTGCAGTTGATCTGTAGGGTAAAATCGTAGGATTTCGAGGTTTCAGATGCAGCAATAACACTAAAGCCGCTTTTCACCACGAGATCTCCAGGAGGGGTGCTTCGCAGCGCGAGCGTAGGTTTCGGCAGATAAAATTCTTTTTTTGTGAAGCCTTCGGGGGCAAAGGGAGTTGCTAAAGGCAAACACTCGGTCACAATCGCTGCTACGCTGTACTCGGCTATGTCGAAGTCCCATGGAGCCAGAAATGATACGGTAGCTGCATCAGGATCATCGGAATGGAAGCTGCATTCCAGGTTATCAATGATAACCACGTTAGATCCGTGACACGACAGGTCTAGATTGACCACAAGGGAGAGTAAGTCTATGCCAAGTACGTTCTTGACCAGCAGCAGCCTCAGCGAAGGATTCCCGCGATATCTACTCTTCATTAGAGATCGTGTTGTCTCTACAAGGGCCGAGTACTTGGCTACCTTTGCGCCCGTCAGCAAAATGGCAGCTGTTGACCACGTCAGGCTGAACTGCTCGGGTAGTAGCTAAACAGTCAACAAACATCCGGTGAGTTTTGTTTACGTCCATGTTAATGCTAACCGTTTATTACTAGGCACTACAGACTAGTTACTATACGCGTCAGCTATAACTTTCATTTAAGAATTTGGAGTGGAGCTGACCCAGTCGACCTGGTAGGTTATTAGTTTCCTCACTACGGGAGTAATCTAAATGTATCTTCATTGTAATAAAAGGTTTCTATAAAGCAATCAGTTGCATGCGTACATTAACGTTATGCATTAAGAATTCTTGCAGATTCGAGTTCGGCATCCGGATTCGATGTTCCATGGCGCAGAAGGATAGGGCCAGAGTGTACGGAGTGTAGCCAACGAGTTTCCCGGTGCGCTTACCTTGGACAAGTCGAAGAGAAGCGCACAATTCGACCATGTTTGATATCCACCGTGAAATGCCGCAGTCAGGCATCTTCACCATGGGTAACGGGTGCGAGGTCACCGAAGCAGGAGCCCACGTTAAAATTACACTCGGAACGTACATGCGTGAAACAAAGTCTGTGGATACATAGTCAACACTCGTAGCAAGGTTGTTCAGCAGTCTGACTCCAAAAAGTGTTGGATACATGGACGCTGGGGCGCCAAGAGCAACATCAAGGTACTGTTCAATATTCTGGAAGTTACGAGCCCAGGTCATTGTTTCAGTTATCAGGCGCCCATCTCTTGAGAGACGTGCTGCAGCAAAAGGAACCAGGTTTGCAAGTCCAACGTGGTCAGCCAGATTGGAGCAGTCTATGACATCGTAGTACTCCTCGTTCAAGTGGAAAATGCACAGCTCGACCGCTTCTCTGGGGAAAAATTTTAGAGAAACTTTGCCCGAGTTAACTCGCTCTTGGAATGCCAGAACAAGATCCTTGAACCTACTCTGACAAAGTTCAGTTGCAGTTTTACTTGAGTTTTCGTCAGTAGAAATGACAGACGAGTATGCATAGAATGGGCAGGTCTTATCGTGTACCCACCAGGCACCAGTAATAGGGTCCAGAAGCGTCGGATTGATGCACACAGTCGAGTCTTGATTACGGCATCCGCCAAAAGCGCTTCCCGTCTCAAAATACTGTTGGAATTCTGCGCAAAACTCTCTCTCGATCAGCCTCCTTGTATGTTCATCTCTTACGTCACGCAGGTACTGGTGTTTGACGTCGTTTAACGCCACTTTAACTGCATCTTCAAAAGTGGTGTTGCCCGTAGTTTGACTTGTTCGCATGGCGGTAGACCTCCTGTCGGCTGCATCTTTCATAAACTGACGCCTTTCTTCACGAACGTTTGAACGATTTGACGACAAAGCGAGAACAATCCAGCATTGCCAAACTGTGCGAATTCTCTTCTTGTCTTCTTTGGATATGTCGGTACAATGTACTGGGGCCCCCTGTATCAGTTCTAGGATACATTTGAGGAATGCTCTAGTTGTCGCTTCGTTCCATTCCATATTGTACCAAACATCCCATAGGAACTGAAGATCCCCTTCCTTGTCAAAATCAAATTTGCCACATGTAATAATGTAGCAGAAGAGAATGTTGCGGGCAACCACTGCAAGGCTGACATCATTGACGTGAAAGTCGAACTTGATTGATGTAGGTTCATCTTTCAGAGTGTGGAAAACATTGCGTAGGTCACCGCAGCCAAGTAGAAGAATCTGTATGATAATGGTTGGTAATGTCTAATGTAGACGAGCATTTCACAGATTTAACCCATACTTTATTATAGTTTATTACCTTCAGGCTAGTCTTGTGAACGCCACGCAGGCAACTCGCAACATTCTTTGACGGGGTGTTGCCAAATGGATAGTAAAAAGGAAAGTTTTCAAGGAGGATTCTAAGAATGGGTGAGGCCATGATTTCCGCCAAGTCAGGTGAAACACAAGTTTCGAGGGCTAACTTCTAACCAAGAACTGACGTCTTAAAACATGCATCCCACATCGAAGGCAAAGGCACACTCTTTGGTTACAAATGAGGCTTTTAGCAGGTGTTATCTCTGGTTTTTAAACGTTGTTTCTAATCAGTTTAGTTGCGTAGAGATAAGATGTTTACAGAATCATTTCCGGTACAGTCCTTTCCGTTATTTGCGCAGTTAACGAGAAAAGCTCGACTGCCGCTTATTTCTGCTTCGCGGTGTAATATAGTTGAGTTGAATGCGAATATTGCAGCTAATGTCGGCTTTTACGCCATCTGTATTTTAATTATAAAACCATATATGCGTAATGACGTCATCAGATACGAACCCAACTTGGAAAGAGGTTGCCATGACTGACTGGATGGAACTAGCTCTTTATTTTACTGAACCTATTCTCAGTTTTCAACTTTTTATTTTGTCGATAAATCACAACAATTATCTGGTTAGGTGATTTAGTGAAGCATATCGTTTTATGGACACAGTTCTTATAATGTAGTTTCATGTCTCATTAACAACTGGTTTTATTTCGGGGCTGTGAAACCGGTGTCAGGTACATCGCAAAGCAAAAACGTCGTAACCACCAAATCAAGAAACAATTATAATTTTTGAGGCACACACTTTGTAGCACATGGGACAAAAGTAAACTACACGATACAGAGTTTTGGGTCTTTTTCTGCTGACGCTTTGCAGTATACGAGACAAATGTAAACCAACTCAGCAAGTTTCACGGGTTTCAGCGACGCAGTTCGCGTCATCTACGAGTTTGGGGGGGGACTACGGTTTTGACAAAATAGTACTTACTACTCATTATAAACTACCTTAGTTAACCACGTGCAGAGGTGCCTGGGGGGGGGGGTTCACGAGGCAGTTCCCTCGTAAGCGGACAATATTAGTTGACGCCACATATTTCTGCTTTAGTGCAAACTGAATGAGCATTTTTCTTGAATTCAACAAAAAGTAGAAAAAAAATCCAGCCTGCGGCGGGATCTATAATATTTAATCGTATTATCGTATTTCTAAAGACTTCTCAGTCTACTTCTATACATTATAAGTACCTCAGTTGTGCAATAAAGAAAGGAAGGTTTGATTTTTTGCCGAGTATCCCACCCATTAGTGATTTATTAAGAAAGCCTGATTACACCGGCTGAAGCCACTAAAGACCTCACTTCACCTGATTTTTTGAAATCTGTAGTGTAGAACTTAAGTTTTATAAAGTGTCTCAATTGGTTCTAAACCACGAGGTATTTGTCCTGAAAATGTTCAAAAATTTTCGCGCATACGGCGGCCAAATTTGTTTCTTAACTCACAATCCACATTGTACCGCTATTATGGGGCGCACAAATACGGGACTGACGCTTTTTACTAAGAGACGCCAGCGTAGATCCCTTTCATTCACCACGACTGACCTATCCAAGCCAGCTGGGCATTTCAAAAAGGATCTCGGAATGCGAATATGTGCAGAACAAAGTTCCTACATATCACTGGATGGGTGGGTGGTTACATGTCGGGTGGGTACGCCTCACACCTGGGTGGGGATGGACACCTCTGACCACGTGTAACAAATTTTTACGGCGGTAACTAATTGCATGCATCAAAATACTTAAAACTTTGCCTTTTTTCCCATGGTGTTGGAGAAAATGGGGGGATTTTATGTTAATTTTTTTAATTAATTTTGAGGGGTTGCGTCCTAAGCCTTGGGGGGGGGGATGGGCACCCCTGGAGTTATGTGTCAGTCGCGGGTCAAAAGAGCAATGATAGATCAATAGGATTTCTTTGAAGATATCTTAGTTTCTCAGCAAAACCTTTCTCCTCTTTTCCCATTTTTATTGTTTACAATCGATATCTTTCTCATTTGTCCTGAAATCTGTAACAATGAAAAAAATATAAATGCGTTGTAACCATCTGTGGTTGGTAGATATTGTATTACTCACATGCTATATTTTCGTTAGGGTAATTACTTTATGGAATACGTAACAATTAACACGCCTGCTAATCTGCTATTATTGTATGCAAGATAGAAAGCATCGATATTCCTTGTTAGCGTACTTATTGTCTGCGCACGGTGCCGTTTAGTGCAAGCGCAAAACCCCTGTGCTTTTGTGTACTTTTACGGATATTTTAGCGCATAATAGCAGCGCAATATTGAAGACATAGTTTTGGTGTAGTACGCATAGAAACCTTTTTAAGCGCACTGGAGTTTGTGCACACGCCAATGGGCTTTCTGACAAGCTGTTGAACGGTACAAAGTAGATTTACATTTCCCGGAATTTTTTCAGACTCTCGTTGCTCTGTCGACAATATGCACAAAATTGCTGATCTGCAGCTGCCTTTTCCAGCTGATAGAAGTCGATGAGATCGCCTTGGGTGTTCTACGTAGATGGGAGTGATGAAGGTGGCTAGCCATGGGCTGTTTTGTCCAAGCGGTATGTTATTCTGCTGCCATATGGAAAGTTTCATCCTGAGTGCATTCAGATGAAGCATCGATGACAGAAGACGCTGTTCTGCCTCGCTGCAACGTACGATGCCTTCAGATTGAAATACATCTCCTTGCAAGAATATTTTTCTGAACATCTGCAAACTTGTCGTTGGATCCAGTACGCCTTCGTCTAGACAAGGAGCGAAAATTTTATTCATAAGGTTTAGTAGTAGTAGTAGTAGTAGTTCAGGTCAAATAGCGCGTCCTCGGTCCATGAGGCATCCTTTAAACGCTGCTGCTTTAGCTGTTTAAAAGTGTATTGGCTGGAGATGTGTAAATCTATTCGCTCAATTGCCGTCCATTTAGCAACACTGTCAGGATGAATTGAAACCTCAGTATCTCGAGCTGCTGCGAAGTCACAAGGCCACGGCTCGTACAGAGCCTTGGAAAAGCTCAACGTAATCTTTTTCTCCGTTTTGTGCAACTACGCTGAAGCATCGTTGATTAAAATGGGCCAGTTAAAAGACATACTGAACGGTGAAACTCCTCTAGGTGATGACAGAGAGAGAGTTGCCTGGTGCACTGCTTCGCAAGGGGGTTGGCTAGCGAACTCCAGCTTTGCTCCTGGAAAGGAAATCAACGAACTTTTGAAAAATGGTTATGGAGAAGTAATGCCATATTGGCTAATAAGGTATAGAAAGCATGTCATTAATAAACTGCTTCAGTGCAAGAGATCTTGTAACTTCGTGTGTTGCAAATAAAACTGCTGGGCAGCACCAGCCGTCTTCAAGTATTTATGTACCAATCGTACTTTTCAGTTTTTACCTGAGGGATTCCCTTTGCAGTTAATCTGTAGGGTAGTAGCATAGGATTTCGAGGTTTCTGAGGGAGCAATAGCACTAAAGCCGCTATTCATCACGAGATCTTCAGGATGAGTGCTTCGTACCGCGAGTATCCTTGGCTTGCACGGTTTCGTCTGCTACGGGAAAGTTAAGCGCGAAATTGACAAATCGTAGGGTAGGTATAGGCTTTTGATACAGCACAATTGACATTTATCGTTTTTCTACCAACTGCCGAATTGGAATCGCCACAATTTCAACTTAATCTTTAAAGAAATAAACGTCGCGTTTTTTCTGAAGTCTGAAAAAGCGCTTTTTTTTATTGAAATAAACTCTGAAAACAGTTAAATGGGGGAAATACTATCGGCTGTCTTCATAACAGCAATTCATTATGAGCGAAGTTATGGTTAAGAACCACAACTAAATAAGAGCTGTGTTTATTAAAGTTTTCCGTACACAGAACAATCCACATGTTCCTTACGCGAAGGTTAGTCTATCGCAGCACAAAGCTTTTGTCCGCTGAACTACGCGTAGCTCTTTTGACACAGTTTTGCTAAGCATTTGAGGTGCAAGCCAGAAGTTACATTTACTGTATCCTAAGGGGGGCCTAACTATGGACTCCAGACACAAGTGGCAAATTTATGCCCGCTGTGTCTGTCGGGGACGGTCACTTAACGGGAACAAAAAAATGAGCCATTCCAGCCAGCATTGTTGAACGAAGCAACTCATCCTGAAACTAATAATTGTAGAGTGTGTAGATTGTAGAGCTATGCTGGTTAAACAGACAGCACACATTATAAATATTTTGTTAGCTAGAGGTAGGTCTCGAGTGAATTTTCTGTCGATGTGCGACTTCGCAAGCGTTTCGTCTGCATGTGGATCCCCTCGACAGAAAACTCTCATATCTCATATAGTCAGTCTCGTATGAGAACTCTGTGAGAACTCTGTGAGATCTGTGTGAGACGGTCTTAGTCTCTATGAGATCTCATAAATCTTTGTGAGAACGCTGTGAGCATTGTAAATCTCTGTGAGACTTCAAGAGATGGTTCCTACCAGAGTAAAACTTAATGCAACCATGAACATATTTCTCAGTAACAGACTTCACAAATTTCCAAATCTTATAACAGGCGGGAGATGTTCCTATTACGCGTTTGAAACAATGGAGTCATAATTAACTATATTTAGCAACTTTTTATTAATCACGGTCAACTGAATTGCACCTTTTTATTACGACAAATGCCGTGTCCGGGAACTTTTTTTGATTAAGAGATTCTTGAACTGGGAAAATATATCTTATATTATCATTACTAGTTACAGTTATTAATAGTTATATATATATCATATATATATATATATATATAAAACTTTTATTTGCAATTATGTTATAATAATTATTAATTAACTTATTATATTATATAATAAGTTAATAAAATAATATATTTGAAAAATAACTATTTATTATAATTATATCATGTTAATTAATATGAAGTGTACTCACACAAAAAAGTTTTTTATTCTACAAGCAGGAATGACAGGTAGTCTTTATAAGAATCATTTGAAGTCCAGCTAACTAAAGTTTTAAGAATTTTTTAAACCCATGTGGCAACGCTGGACTCGCATTTGCATTATGTTCTGCTGTTGAAAAGAACGACATCGCATTCTGTTCGGTAACGGTCGTTTTGCTGAAAACTTTGAAAAGCTCAATCGTTTGCCACTTGTGCCTCATGACGGCAGTTTCTCATCAGCCTGAAACGTGGTAAGTCAAAATTTGTAGGAATCCTACCGTAAACCATGTGAATTTAACGGTAAATTTGATTTGTACAACTGTAGTGTAGGCAGAATGACTGTTCGCCTGGGCCCGCATTTCAGACACACACATTCATAAGGTACAAGTTGATACAGTTGAAATCTAAATACTTCTTTCTGATTAGCTTTACTTTTTTTCTTAAAGAGATATGTCTTGTCACGGAAGATCCCAACGGGAAGGTTTGGCCTCGGGCCCGGCTCGGAAGGTTCATTGAAGAGCACTGCTGGTATGGAGGGACAAGAATATCCTAGCTGCACCATTTTTAACAAAACTAGTAGGTTAACTGATTAACTAAAGAACGATCCTTCAATATTACTTACAAGCTTTACTTTTGGCTAGGAATACAGGAATGGGCAGGGTATCCACAAGTTTGCTGTATCCAGCTTGTCTACAAGGGCACAAAGGGAAGCCAGCATCAGAAAATCGAGAAGATTCTAAAGGTTCGAAAGTTGTCTAGAAGGAATGCAGTCTGAACATCGCAGGATTGTTGAAAAGTTCAGTAAAGTTGGATGCCTTGGTATGAACAATACATTTTGTCTTTTCATTAACATCAACTTGGCACAATTTTTGTCAGAATTAGATATGATTTAGGAAGAAATAACGTAAAGTCTAGTAGACTTAGAGTTAGAGAGAATACCTCTACGAAATCTCACAGAGCCAGCATGAGAACTCAGTGAGAATAACTAAGACAGCTCCTAGAGAGCTCACAGAGAACTCATAGAGAGCTCTGTTCCAAAAATGACATACGAGCAAAATTCTCATATGAGAGTTCTGTATCCCATCATACAAATCCTCTTCAAATATTCTACCGTTTGTGCGTTAGTTCTGCTTATCACATCATAGTTAGTTGTGATAACAAAATGCATTTTATATTTTAACTCTAATGTTCAGGTGATCGAGGGAACCGAGAGTATCGAGACAGTCGTGCAGAAAAAAGTAAGAGCACAAAGATTATTTTGTGCACTAATTGCGAAGCTAAGGTTTAGATGGTTTTCTTGCATGAATTTTGTGACTCTTAAGTTCTTACTAAATTGTTGCCACCGCGCCGATGATATTCTACATTCAGTTTTATCCGTATTCTAGAGCCATTTTATCCGAAAACTCGACAATAACACTCCGAAATACCCTGTTTTATGAAAAGAAACGAACTTGCAACCACTTTTAGTGGGTAAAGTTGTAGCGAAACGTTATAATTCGAATTTTGTGAATTGTGTGAATGTGCCCATGTCTCCTACCATTTGTTTGATTTCGCGCTCAACTTTCCATAGCAGACGAAACCGTGCAAGCCAAGCATTCTTCCTTTGTAAAGCGTTCAGTGGCAAAGGGAGCTGCTAAAGATAAGCACTCGGTCACAATCGCTGCTACGCTGTACTTAGCTATGTCGAAGTCCCATGAGGCCAGAAATGATACGGTAGCCGGTAGCTGCATCAGGGTCATCGGAATGGAATCAACATTCCAGATTATCATTAGGAATCACACTGAATCCGTAATGCGACAGGTCTATTTAAACTACAAAAGGAAAGGAGTCTGATAATTGCACGTCCTTAAAAAGCAGCAGTCGTAGGCAAGGACATCCGCGATATTTGGTCTTCATTACTGAAATTGTCGTCTGGACAAGGGCTGAGTATTTAGCAGTCTTTCCACCCGTAAACAAAACGGCGGCTGTTAACCAAGTCAGGCATAATTGCTTGGGTCAGCAACTACACGAAATAATAATAAGAAATTATTATTTCTTTTTCACGTCTTATCCATACGAAATAAGCACTAGATCCAACTGATCGTCAAGTATTTTAATAGTAGAATGTGGACTGTTTAACTTAAGGCTATGCTTGATTTTGTTCCAAGAGTACCATACATGTGTAATCACGATGAAGTTTTTTATTTTTAATTTAGATGCCACTTGCAAGCATACGTTGCAGTTCAGCAGTAGAAAATGTCGTACAACTGACTCCGGGCATTTGAATTCGGTATTCCACACCGCAGAGGCTTAGGGGCAGAGTGTACGGAGTGTAGGCAGCAAGTTCCCAAATGCGTTTTCCTTTGCGTACTTGTAGAGGTGCGCAGGTGTTGTCCATAGTTGAAATTCACTTTAGAACACCGCAGTAATGAGAGTTTGTCATCGGTAATGGCATTGAGTTCACTAGAGCTGGAACCCAAATAAAGTAGACCAACATACCGGAAAGAAAATATCCGGGCACGGAGTTGCAGCTTACAGCAAAGTTGTCGAGCAGTCGGATACCAAAAAGCGTCGGGTACATGAGCAACCAAGAGCAATCTCAAGTTACTCATCTATAGTTTGGGCGATCCGAGGCATTGATGCCAAATGACCGCTGCTTGGGAGACGTGAAGCAGCGAAAGGAATTAGGTTTGCAAGTCCAACATGATCAGCAAGATTGGAGCAGTTTATTACGTCATGAAACTTGCCGTTTAGACGGAAGATGCAGAATTCAACCGCTTCTCCGGGGAGAAAGTTTAGAGTAGCTTTGTCTGACTTTACATGCTCCTTTGAACGCTAGAAGATGTTGAACCCACGTTGACATAGTTCAACTGCAGTTAGCCTCGTATTCTGACCGCAATCAGCAGCCATTAAAGATGAATACGAACTGAACGGACAGCTATGGTTGTGCGCCCGCCATGCACCATCAAAAGGGTCAAGGAGCGTCGGGCTGGTGCACACGGTCTACTACTTGCTTATTACGTCCGCCAAAAGTGCTTCCCGACCCAAAATATTGTTTAAACTCGTCGACAAACTCTCTTTTCAATCAGCCTTCGCGCATGTTCATCTCTTGTGTTACGTTCATAAGTTGACTAACATTATAAAACATAGTACTACCCTCACCGAGGAATAGTTTGTCTCCATTGCTTTCTTTTCTGTACCACAGTACAGTACTTACGTAGCTATAATTCAGTTTTAGTGTTCGCGATTTT